>JANDKE010001826.1:0-12351 GCA_027627275.1 Coprinellus aureogranulatus | reverse complement strand
TCACGAAGAGTAGCGGGTATTCGCGGCTCGTGGGCGGCTCGTGCAGCGGCCAGCTTATCGAGGCGCTGGTTTGCCAGTAGCATCTCACCAAGTGGCTGGTTGCGGCTAGAGCGGCGCCATGTCTCCTTCACGGCCTTGATGTGCTTCGACTCTGTGATTGAGGAACAGAGACCGTTGGGTGCGCCGAACATCTGGATTAGAAGTCGGTAGTGTACGAGAGAGTGTTGACGGGGGAGGTTGAAGTGTTTTCGGACTCCTTCGTCGATGAAGATGTCGCGTTCGGCGTGGAAGCGCTCGATGGCATCGTCGATCTTTTGGAGAACTG
Organism: Coprinellus aureogranulatus; assembly: GCA_027627275.1. NCBI lineage: Eukaryota > Fungi > Basidiomycota > Agaricomycetes > Agaricales > Psathyrellaceae > Coprinellus > Coprinellus aureogranulatus. The sequence goes on along the minus strand of JANDKE010001826.1, from coordinate 12,026 downwards.
ATTCATCGATCTGCGAACGCCGTACAAGATAACAGAAGTCCAGGAAGGCCGCAATCGCGCGCACCATTCCATCAGGGACGAGGCCAGTGATAGCTGCTAGAAAAACCCTCATGAGGGCCTTGGAATCGTTTCCAGTCCACTGCTTGAACCCGCGACCTTCTGGGAACCGCCTCAAACCAGGGAAGTGGGGGACGGCAGCGATCCTAGTGAGATTTGAGGGCGTCAGCATTAGCAGCTACAAGGACGGGAAAGTATGCACCTTCGGTCCATTTCGGCCACCTTCGACACGCCGTCTTCCTGCTCCAGCAGGTAATCGACAACCCACGTAACGAGGTGGTCCTTGAACATCCCCTTGACTAGTTGGTGCAGAATGTCGGGGGATATCAGCTCGTGGATATTAGCACGAGGAAAGTGTGTTGTAAAAGGCTTCGAAATGTCAGTCAAAGGATGAACAACGTCCATGCAACAGACTCACCACAACATCTCCGATTATCCCATATCCATCCCACATCTCCTTCAGATCTCCGTCAAATGCCTTCCGCACCATCTCTGTATGCTCAAGCGAACGATGGAGGTCGACATCTGAACTCTTGTCGAGATTGTTGGCCTCTGCTGCGCATCTGCCCTGAAATGAGGGAGGATAGTGGGAAATGAACATATGAACTCACCGAGGGCACCACCCGGACACAACGCAGGTCAAAACACACTGTTCAGGGTAGTCGGCGATATATGGGCCAATTCCATACACAACGCGTCGCCAATGTCCATCTCCAAACTTTGTCAGTTTCGCTTTTGTCATCCACGGCTTCAGTGACATGAGAATCCTCGCAATGGAAGAATGAAGCAATTGACGTCGGAATCGCCGGAATTCGACACTGTCTTCCTCCTCTTGAGAGGCTAGAAGGCTGCGTCAGAGGTTTAGCCATAATAGATGGCAAGAGCGAACCTTTCGGGATGGCAAGAAACCCAATGACAGATAGGGCGCCCTTGTGCGCTCGACGAAGGTGGTTTTGTACGTTTCCGGGGGAAGCATAAAGAGGATAATATTCGTTTTGTCCAGTCGCAACGGAGACGGTCGTCTTGTCGCTGCCGAGTACAACTGGGCAAAACATAGCGCCGTGCAACTCGGGATCCGCTTTTAGTTCGTCCTGCAGAAAGGTCAGAAACATAGCGCTTCACACATAACCTTGACACACCGACTGCTCCCATGCCCAATCTCCTGACATTAAGTCGGTATACAGCCGCTGTCCATCGTCTCCTCGAACCTCCTTCGCCGCATAGTCGATATGGTCCGCGAACTCTGGGTTGCCGAGCTGAGCCTCCATAACTTCCAAGGGATCGCGGTACCAGACATCGTAGCTGGCCTCCATCCAAGATGGGGGATTCTCCGGTTTCTCGCCCTCATATTCAACTTGGAAACCACGCCAGGGTATGTCGCCTTGAGGGATGGAGTCGATCGTGCGGAGAAGGTCACGCTGTCCTTTGAAAGGCGGGTATGTTTCATCGTCCTCGTGGTCGCACCCACATTCGGACTCCGAGTCGCAATCGCAATCGCTCGGTCCCACCCCATTGTCGCCGTCTTCATTCTTGTCAACGAAACGTTGCTGCCATGCGTCCCAAATTCGCATGAGGTAGTTGGTGTCACCCGCTGACATCTGGACCTTTGAGTAGAGGAACTCGGCGAGTAACAGCTGCTCAGGTCCGTCGAAAGGCCACATGGCGTCGTCGTCATCTGTATTGTCGGGCTGTGGTGGAGTTCCTTCCGGTAGGGTGTATCCCTCCGCATCACAGGGATCACCTATGTACGGGGTCAGCAATGAGTGTTTGCAGGGCGAAGTGACACTTACCGCTCAGATACTTATGCTTGTGGACTGAGATCCCAGGTCTGCCATTCGAAACCCATGCATTTCGTCGAGGCGTCGAATGACTTGGCGTAGGCGGAACCTCAGCAGATTGGCCTTGCGGAGGTGGGGGCGAAGGTGTACGAGGCTGATCTAGTGGCGGCTGCGGTACATCATCCGCTACATCGGGTTGGCGCTCTTCAGAGGCAACGCCAGGGCTTGGTGGTGTCGATGCTCTCGGTCTTGACCACATATTGGCAGGGTTGAAGGTGCATTTGGCATGGTGTTGGGTGAGTCCGCCAGGTGCAGCGCAAACTTTTGGGCATGGATGAAACCGGCATGCATAGACAGCGGGGCGATAACGCTTCTGCTTCAGAATCTTGGATCTTGGAAGGCGAGGCATAGATTCAGAATTGAGAGAATATCGAGAATCAACTTGAAAACGGCGAAAAGCCAAGCGACATTGTGACAGCGTGACCGTGAATCGCGTTGTGTGTACACGTTTGGCTCATGACCAGCATTCCTCCCGACTGTCCTCGCGTTGGGCGCTATACTGTGGCCAAGAGATGGAAGGAGAGATTCTGTGTTAGAGTATATACTGTAAATCAATGCCTCGGAATGTACAGGGTCCAATCTATCTCGTTTTGGGTCAGAAGTTGCTTGAGCGCACGATTTTCGTCCGCCAAGAGAATGCATTCCGCTCGAGCCTCGGCCTCAACCTTGCGCGATGTTTGGAGCATTAGCCTGGTAGCTTGAAGCTGGGCTTCTGTTGACGAGCGCATGAGGTGGATGAGACGACGTTCATCTGCGCTTAGCGCCGAGACTGTACCGTCCCCAGCACCAAAGGGTGCTCGAGAGGGCCCGAATAGCGATTTTGCGACACCGTGTGCTTCAGGCTGTCTGGGTTCACTTGAGGGGTTGATACGTTTGGCAGACCTTGCTTTGGGTGTAGTGTAACCGTCTGTATTGGGTAAGAGAATAGAAAGTGCGGTGAGAATAGACACGCACATGCTGAGAGGTCATGTCCTTTTGCTGCGCTCATGGGTAACTCGCCTCGCATAACGGCCTCCGCAATCCCAACTAAGAGCAGTATTCAGAAATAGCGCCGGGTACGTAGAGACACTACACACATAGCTTGTGCTGTGACTGAATTTCCGACTGAGTCGAGTGGGTTGGGGATGGGCATGGTGTGCTTTCTCCAGTCAAGTTTCGGACGTACTGGGAGTCTGACACCTGGCTGTCGAAGACTCCACTGTCCAAGATTATGCGGGATAGGGCTGTTATCAACTGTTCAGTCTAACGACACTTTCGACTGACCCGCGGGTTGCTTCCTGGCCCTTTTGAGACGCCTTACGAGTGTGGAAGGAGGCTGCATCAGACACCTCCTCGTGTTTCGGCTTCATGATTGGCGACGACATTGTCAGGTCGACTACAGTCATGGGAGGCGGGTATTGAGCTGGGAAGAATAGGTGGCGTCCACAGAGGATCCCGGAGGTGGGCGCTACCACTTTGTTTTGGAACAGAAAGGAGCAGGAGGAAGCGCGCAAGGACTGGGAAATAAATGTGTTCGGCACGTGCACGTGAAGATCACTGAAATCACCTCATTTTGTAATCGACAAACAGGGATATGGACCTATATTCGCCGTACGGGACTTAGATAGTGTTACTGAGCTCACGAAGGGGTAGGCCACGGCGTGTGGGTGTTGTCTCCACCCCGACCTGCTTTTCTCGTCGCTCCTTGTAAGCCTGCTCGACTGCCCTGATTTTTTCGCGCGCGGACAGCTCTCGTGATTTGCTGACTGGTTCAGGGACTTCAGGAGCGCTCGGCAGATAGTAGATGACCTCGTGTTTCCTGTCCGCAAAGGATCCACGCTGCAAGGGGATTAGCACGAAAGCCAAAGGGGACACCCTAACATGGGTACGCACCGTGACACTCTGACACCAGGAGATCAGTTCCGCCTTCACAATCGTGTTCCATTTCAACAGGCTTCCCACCCTTGCAACCTCGATAGCCTCAAGCCAGGACATCCATATAATAGGAGCTGGTGCGCGGCGCTGGTGGTCTACCCAGAAGGGCCTCTTGGTATCGTCTGGAATGCCCTTCCACGTGTCGAGGACGAAGGTCGGGCTCTTGAGGTAATAGCAAACAATGCCGGAGGTCGGAGGAACGTGTACGGTGAGCTGGAGACTGTAGGTTACATCGTCGACAAAAGGACTATCAGCTTCATAGTGCTAGATCATTGTCAGAAGGGTGAGAATGATGAAAAGCAGGACGCCGACTCACCACAAAGGTTCCAATGGAAATGACGACGAGAACCTGGTCCTGCTCCAATAGCTGAATAGGGAGCATCCCCATAACCCAGCGAGCATCCTGCACTAACGGAGGTGTCGACTTGGCGATCATCCTCTCAAGGAAGGCGTCTACCATGCCCAACCCATAGCGTTGGATCCTCTCTTCACGTTCTTGCTCTAGCGTGGGTCGAGGAGTGACGATGGGCTTTGGACGCTTCGGAATGGGATGGCGACGACCGAAGGAGTGTCTGCTGCGAGGCGCGGGAGCTTCGTTGTCGGTGCTTTCATCCTCATCATCTGAATCGGGCGGGGGTGTCGGTGGGAGAGGGTAAGGGATGGTACTAGCTGTGGAGACTTGCTGTCTCTGTTGCCTGCGTTGAGATAGACTGCTGTATCAATAAGTTCTCGAACTGACCTTGGCTCGAGAGCGAGTTCGGACCAGCATTTTCGTTGGTGACCCCTCTAACTTGGGCCGCGGCTGGAAATCGAGGCGACGCGGGCGATTTCGCGCCAAAGAGCGAGGGAACTGATTCACGTGAGGAGCATCAGGGCAGGCTGCGATACAATTTTCAATGATCCAGCGCACCATCTCTCTTTCCAACGCCTCACTGCAATGCCGACTCAGACTCGAACTAGGAACGGCGGTAAGTCGAAGCATTCGAGCGAAGAGAAGAAGAAACGGCGTACCTCGGCACAAGTCCAGGCTGAGAAGGACGCCAAAGCAGAAAAGAAAGCCAAGAAAGCCGCCGCTCGAAAGGCGGCCGAGAAGGCTGCAGCTGACTTCGAGAGCGGAATCGCAAGGAGGTCAGCGCTCGGAAATCCCGTCGGGGCAGGACTGAAGGCGACGATGCTCTTCCAAAGGCTGATCGCAAGCGCCTGCCGTGGAAGCTGCAAGGGAACCAGGTAAGTGGTCGTCAACGCTGTATCATACTCGAGCTCACCATTCCTGATAGCCAAACGGAGGAGGGGTCATGAATCATCCGAGGGTGAGTCTTCTCCCTGTATTCATGATGGATGCTGACATTGGCGTGCGTAGATGAGCTTGAAAGCGAGGAGGACGCTGATGTCGAGATGCTCGCTGAGGACGACCCCAACGTCGATGCTGAGATGAAAGAGTTCAACAGCGACAATTCCAGCGATGAGTATCAGAACTCGGGCGCTGAGAGTGACGATGACGATGACCAGAGCGACGTCGACATGTCGGACGAGGACGAGGAAGAGGACGAAGACGAAGACGAGGAGGAGGAGGAGGAGCGCCCCAAGAAAAAGAAAGGTGGGAGTGGGAAGAAGGAAAAGGTGAAGGCTGGCGTCGCCGGCCGTGCTGCTATTAAGGAACTTCGACGTGATGGAAGCAACAAAATCAGTGATGGAAAGCCCAAGTAAGCCCGAATAAGCACCATCATTCACATCGTTCATTGGCTTACACCTTTCCCCTTGCCCTTCCCACCCCATTCCCTCGCCCATTCTCATCAGGCCCAAAAAGGTCACATCTGCGAGCCACAAGAACCAGGATGGACTTCGTTCTGGATGGCAGCAGCAAGTACCCACTCCCGGCCCATGCGTAATCTCGAGCAAGCACAGCCTATATTCAGAGGCGGATTTCGACGACGAGGATATGGGCGCTCTTCAGCAAGAGGGTGGTCTCTTTGACAACGTGTCTGGCGAGGAGTATGAAGAAGGGTTGAGCACATCAAAGGTGAGTTCGCTGTCCATCGGCTTCTCTGGACTGGGATTAAGTCGGGGTGACAGGCATGCGCCAAGACGCGTGATATGAAGGGTGGCCCCAAGCCTTTCAAGAAGGCGAACAAGTCGGCATCTCCCTCTTCAGCCCTTGTCGGTAACCTATCCACAGAAGCCCAGGCGTATTGGAAGCGTTTCAAGCCTAGGATCGTCAACCTTGCTGGGGAGCTTGACCCATGGACCCAACCGACTGACGAACAGATCTGTGAAGCGTGGAACGAGACCGTGGGCCACAGGAAGTCTCTTCGCATCTCTACAAACCCCGCGAAGAAGAGGGAGTACTACGAATTTGGTCAAATTAAGCGTTTGGTGAATTAGACAGTTTTGGAAGTTCTCCGGCATGCCAGCTTTACTAATTCACTCTCGTTGTCCTTGTGGTAGGTCTGCGGAGGGGTCCTCGTCACGGAGTGGAAGAATAAGCTTGCGGAGGCCGCCGTTAACGCTGTCAAAGCAGAATGGGATCGCCGCGGGCTTCATACGGTTCAGGAGCGCATGAAGTGGTGCTTGAATATGCTTGGTCCGGATCCTTACAACCGCTACAGCACCAATCGCCCATTCATCTTCAAGTCAACCGATAGCCTTGAGTGGGACGGTGGTGACCCGAACACTGCAGAGTCTGGTGTGAGCTCTCATTTGTATCTTCGCTGAAGTTCGGTGCGCTCACATGCCCATAGGGAGGCGCGTTCATGTCAATTCTCGTCTTGACGGTACTTGGGAAGCACATCTCAATCGTACAAGGCCACAGTCCAGCGGTGAGAGGAATAGTCAAGTTAAGCAAGGCTCCCCGAGCAAATGGCACAGTGTCCCTACACCGTTGTTGACAGAGGAGCTACACAGGGTTTTCAGTGTGCTTGACGCTCCAGCTACAGTAGCTACAGGCTGCTTTTTGGGCGTGCTTGACAGTGTAGCTACAGAGGGTGGCAGGTATAGGGTAGCTGGTGTGGCCACATAGGCTGGGGGTACGCGGGGCACGCTGTAGCCTCCTGCTGGCTGGACGACGCATATAGTCACACTGACATAAGGTGTGATATCCCAGTGTGATATCGCACTGATATAGCTGTACTCAGCGTCCGCGGTGTTATCCACCTTACCAAACAGAGCCTGCTGTGGGCCACAGTCTCCAGATAAGACACATAAACTCCCCATGATGCCCATGAAACACCACTCATATACGCCATACGAGGATCCGGGAGTAGCCCTGGAATATTCGTCTAGGGTGTTCTTGCCAAATGCAAAGTTCCACCATTCCGAGCGTCAAGGTGATAGGGCGGGAGTGACGAAATGGGCCGGGTTGGTGGGCCAAGTAGGCAGAAGAAGGGCGATCGAATGGGCGTAAATGAAAGCCTGTAGCTGTTCAAATGAACAGCTCCTCAGCGACGCCGAAATCTGTCTATCGGTCATGAAACTCACCAGAGCCCTCATTTCGCCGTCCTTCAACCGTCCTTCAACCACAAGAAATTTTCACGAAGAGCAATACCATTCAATGAAAGAGGGCAAGCGTAGAGAAGAAGAGGGAAAGACAGAGTGGTCTGAGGCCTCAAAAATTCGACCGCCAATCATGTCCGACAAACATATTTGGCGGCGATCATGTTGCGCAAATAGGAGCAGAACGCCTGATCGCTGCCGAGCACGATGTCTTCCTCAACGCCCATAACGATACAAACACCAGCATCGGCCTCCAAGGCAGAGTCCACGGAGAATGCCATATGCAAACTGTGAGTGCAATTAAGATGATGTAGGGTAACATACACTTATATGCGCCCAGATGTCATCGCCAGTTCGCCAAATACACTTGTCCAACCTGCAACGTCCCCTACTGCTCCTTGACTTGCTTCCGATCTGAAGTGTGGGCTGCATTGTATTCTGCAGAAAGATGTCTGGACTGAAACGTATCACAGGCGCATAACCAGTGTTCAGAGACCTTTTACAAGAAAGAGATCGAGACGGGGATCCATGCAGAACCATCTAAAACGGCGCAGGAACGGAAACAGATTCTGGAGCTGCTGAAGAGGTTCGAAGAGGAGAGTGCAGAAGACGCAGAGGCCTTGGATGAGGAGGAAGACGAGTCTGATCTTGCAAAGCGCTTCGCGTCGGTTGACCTGGGTGAGTCGCCAACTGTTTGAGTATCACATACATCTCGACGCTCACATGGGACAACGAAGATTCTGCTTCCTCCGACGAAATTTGGGCGATGCTAAGCCCAGAACAACGCGAGAAATTCTTACGCGCATTGCAAGATCCCAATTCCGAAATTGCCAAGGAACTCTTGTCAAGTGAAGAGCTCCGGAGAAACATACGCCTACCGTGGTGGGAGGACGAAGATGATCATGAAGAGGAGGAGGCACCGACCATGATGACCATCCCAGTCGCCATGCTCAAGCCAGTGCCCAATCGGCCGCTTCTTGTGTACAACTTGGCGGCAGTCTGGTGCGCCCCTTTGCCCTCACTCGCGTGCCTCTCGACTGATGCGGTGCAGTATCGCGTACACATATGTCGTCCGCCATCTTGGCGTACCTTCGTTCTCGAGCAAACTGTGTGATTGTTCCGACTTGGAGACGGCAATTGAGCTTCTTTCGCGCTTGGTACCTTTCTTGATGGACCGCAAATCCACGCTGGTGTACACCAGTCTTTCGGGTGCCCTGACAGACATCTTGTCGCGCTTCGATGTCCAGGTCAGTCCTCTTCTATCTGCCTTAGCCAATTGAGTGTTTAAACGCTAAGCTTATAGAACTCGACTACACCTGACCTTCTTTCCACCCTTCTACGCGATTCCGCACACCTCGCGACTCCACTAAGCGTCATCGAAGAACAGCCAGGATCCACGGAAAACACGCTTATAACACATCCCCATCGCCGCCTCCTGCTGGTTCTTTCCGACATCGCGCAATTATTCTCAGCCAGTTCCAGTCTTGGCGCTCGTGTACCGCAACAATCGAAGCACGTCACGCATAAACTTGTTTTCTACGGCGCGCATGTCGCGACGATGCCGACGCCGCTGCTGCGAAGTGTGGCTGAGGAACTCAGGGCCAAGGCCATGGAACTGGATAACGAGAGAGAGGCCCAGGCACAGCCGTTGGACACGACTGCGAGGGTAGCGAGGAGACCAATCGTGGAGGAAATATGACATGAGCCAATGGCGGTGTTTCCAAAACCTGTTTTGTCAGGGCTCGTTGATGACTGGGAGGGTCGTCTGCGTTCATAATTGCGTGCCGTTATTTCCGTTGGAATTTGGATGGGTGAAGGAGGGGTGTTCGAGGAGAGTTTGTAGTGTCTGAAGGACGTTCGAAAGCATACCTTATTCTACAATCCTCCGCCATTCAACCAGTGCTCAGCCGAGCGAATGGGACATCCGCGATTCCGCGTCCACGTGAGCACTCAACGCCAAATCTCCGATGGGTACCCTCGCGGTGGTGATGTGATGTTTTCTGCGACTGACGCCCAGTTTAAAGCCGGAGTGCGTCCCCGCTCTCTGGCTCATTCCAGTCTTCTTCCTCCCTCCCCCTCCTTCTCTTCTTCGGTCCGCCTCCCTCCCCACCACCGAAAATAGACCATGGACGCTATCACCCCCGAAGAACTGGAACCCACCCTCTGTGGTGGCGTGCACAGGGCCGAGCACGATTACATGGGCTTGCGTATCGCAGCCATCTTCATCATCGCCGTTGGCTCGATGGCGGGGGCCCTCTTCCCTGTGCTGGCGAAGAGGAGCACCTGGCTCCATGTCCCAAAACCCGTCTTTGAGTGCGTGGATTGTGCCCTGGCTTCAAGGACTGACGCTGACATATCGGTGTTTCACGATTAGCTTCGCAAAGTACTTTGGGTCCGGCGTCATCGTGCGTTTTTTGCTCGCTTCCGATTCCTTAGTTCCGTGCTAATGTGCCTTTTTCGTCTCTAGATTGCCACTGCGTTCATCCACCTACTCGCTCCCGCATTGGAGGCTCTGGGGGTCCGAGTGCCTCGCGGAAGCATGGGGAGACTATGTGAGTTCACAGTTTAGCGTACCCTTAGCCCTATCACTCTGACGCCTCGTGTCAACCTTCCAGCCGTACGCCCTCGCACCTCTGCAATCTGCTTAGCATTTTCGCCATCTTCATCGTCGAGCTTGTTGCGTTCCGGTGGGGAACCGCTAAGCTCGCGCGGTTGGGCAAGTCGCATGGTACGTCGCCACCTCATTTCTCGGGCGTTCCGCCTGTCTGATTTGTGAGAAACGTCAGACTCGCATGGACATGGCCTCGGTGCGCACGCGTCTCACGGACCCGAGACGGATATGACGTCCCCGCCCACAAAGGAGAAGAACGATGCCGCTTCGGACGTCGAGTCGGCTAATGGCACCACGAGCACGCCGTTGCGAGGACATGGAGCTCGGATACCGCAACTCAGGTCATCGGTATCGGTATCCTTGAGTTTGGTGTTGTCCTCCACAGTGTCCTCATTGGCTTGACTCTCGCTGTTGATGAGGACTTTAAGATCCTCTTCGTCGTCCTTGTCTTCCATCGTATGTCCGCCCCTCTTTTGATCTCCCAACGGTAATTGACGAATGAATATACAGAAACATTTGAGGGATTGGGCCTTGGTTCCCGTCTCGCGTACATGGACCTCCCGTCGAGGTACAACTGGATACCTATCGCCGGCGCCATCCTCTACGGCCTTACCACCCCCATCGGTATCGCTGCCGGCCTCGGCGTCAGGTCGTCGTATAACCCAGAGAGTACCACAGCCAGCATCGTCTCTGGCGTTCTGGACGCCATCAGCTCGGGAATTTTGGTGTACACTGGTCTTGTCGAGGTAAGCCTACTTCGTGGGTTGCACAGGCGGGTGGATGCTAACAGTCGCTTTGTAGTTGCTCGCACACGAGTTCTTGTTCAACAAGGACATGATGGCCTCGTCGAATGGGAAGTTGGCGTATGCGATTGGGTCGATGCTCCTCGGTGCGGCGCTTATGGCGCTCCTTGGCCGTTGGGCATAAAATCCCCGAGCGATACACTCTTGCCTATCTATCGTCCTCATCCCTTCCGACTCCGTTCCGTTACGACACCCTCATGCACGTCCCTACCTACCTACCTACCTACCTATCACACGCACACATCCTATCGATCTATCCGTTGAGCCGTCACTTGAAGGACACCCATACGTTGCTTGGATCCGTTATATTAGACAGGATTTCTTTGGTCACTTGAAAGACAGTTTACGCATTCTTGTATTTTATATCTCCTTGTGACATATTTTACGTGCTAGATACGCATAAAAGAAGCAGTAGCGTTGGACGAGGAGGTGTGCGTTCGCCTTTCATGGTGCTAGCAGAAGGCCGCCGCGTAGAACACTTCAAGGAGAGCCTGAGAGGCCGTGTCATGGTAGGCCGTTCGTTCTTGACCTCGCCTTTCAGAGGTGCTGGTTACGCGTACTCGAGAATAACGGACGGCTGGACAGGAAAGCGGTGTTGAGGGTCGGATCGAACGATGCACTGGCCCAGAGTCCCGGTCAAAGGAACGTGAAAGAAAGGGAGACGGGACCCGTAGCTGGAGGACGACGACAACGAAGAACAGGCGACGATTAAGTGAATGAAGGAAAGCGATATCACGACGGGGTCGGTATAAATGGAATTGGCCGCTTGTAGGAAAGGAACTTAATGAAACCGTATTCCGAGTCAGGTAGGCTGTAGACGCGCATGTAGTATTCAGGAGGAACGCGTAGAGTCATGGGGACGTGGAATGTCTGTGGCGTAGGGAGACTTGAGCATCGGAATAGTGCATTGAGAATGTTCGGCCAAACGAGAACAAAAGAAAGATGAATGCAGCGGGCTGTGGAACAGGACTCGAGGAAGCGAAGCACGAAGTCCGGGAGAGTATCAAGGTAGACCCCAAGTGGAGGGAGCGTTTGTCCCGGGGAGATTGTTGCTGGAAAGAGGGCTGCTACAGGTGAATGGGACCTAAGCATGAATTTGAGGCGAATTCAGCTTTGGGTCGCATTGATAAGTAGTACGAGGACGTACCGCTAGCTCCTTGCTTCCCAGTCGCCTGAGGGTTCCCTAGGTTCCCGCCGTTTACCCCCGCGTCCTTCTGGCACCCGCCGTCTTGGCAGACAACGGAGGTTTCGAAGGCATACTGGACAGAATCGAGAACAAGCAGGGTGCGGGAGTGGTTATCGTGACATGGCCCG
>JANDKE010001825.1:0-12353 GCA_027627275.1 Coprinellus aureogranulatus | reverse complement strand
TTCATGGTATATCGCCGTGGGGTATGGAGTCTATGGTGCTGAGAAGGCCAAGGTGGCCAGGAAAGGGGGCAGTATGCTCGTCCATGTCGATGTCGAAGTCAGGGCCAAATTGTTCAGTCAGAAAGCGCCGCTGCATGGCGTCCCAGAGCTTCATCAAATAATCGACATCGCCTTGTGACATCTGAACTTTGGAGTATAGGAAATCGGCCAGCATCATATGCTCAGGAGAGGCGAATGGCCAGAGTGGGTTTTTGTCTGGTTCCTCGGGCGGTGGTGGTGTACCCTTCGGCAGCGTGTAGCCATCGCAATCAACCGGGTCTCCTACAGCATGTCTGTCAGTCCTAATTCATATTGAATAGGGACTTACATACCAGATAGCATGGGGTGATCCCGAACAAGAATTCCAGGGCGGCCGCGTGTTGTCCAGACATTGCGCCGTGGGCTGCTTTGACTTGGGGTTGCTGGACTGAAGTGTGCTTGGTCTTGGGGAGGAGGAGTCTCATACCGCGCATTGTCAAAGCTGTGACCCAGGGGAGGCTGCTGCGGTGACGGCGGATTCGAGAAAGTGGCTGGTGGTGGTGACGGTGAAGGAGTGGGTGATGGCGTAGGAGGTTTACGTTGGTTGGCTGGGTTGAAATCACAGGCAGCGCCGTGCCGCTTTACGCCCCCTGGCCTTGCGAGCATGACGTTGCACCCTCTAACATTGTATCGGCATGGGTAGACAGCAGGCCCTCTTGGTTTCCGGCCCATATTGCAGGTCGTGAAAGAGGGTCAAGAGAAAGAATAAATTGATGGAGTAAAATTTGAATTACTTAACACACGCGCTACGCGATGATCAGTCTACGAAGAAATGGGTGATGTCGCGCAAGGGCACGCGTTCTCCCCGTACAAATTTTACAGCAACTTTAACAGGGGGTGGGAGAGGAGGAGCAGAAGGAGGATAGTGAATAACATCGGCCTTGACGTCCGCAAGGGATCCACGCTGCGGTAAGGACTTAAGAAAAGAACACAAAAGGTCTACAGTTAACCAAGGGGGTCCGAAGACTGAACGTCAGGACCAGAGGGTAGGTAGGTAGTCCCCCCGGTCCTGGCTTAACCAAACTTTTTGACCCTGCCTTCAAGGGCCGGTTTTGGCAAGGAAATGGCTCTGTTGGCCCCCTTGAGTCTTCAAATTATCTCTACCAATGCCAAATGAACATAAAATATACTGCAAGATATCTAAATAATGGCATAGAGTGATTAATTTGATGGTGGAACAGTGAGAGAGCAATTGGAGCTTATTGTTTTGTTGCTGTAGGTGGTCTGAGAATCAGGTTTTTGAGTCTATTGAAGAGTTTCTAATAATATGGTTCAAAAACTACCCCGAACTTGTATGTTTGAGCCCACCAAACAACTTGTGAGGCATCACATGGCAGTCAAAAATGGTCACATGATTTCCATATATGTAAATTTATTCCCACAATAGGTAGGTAGTCCAGCCAGAAATCCTTAACCAAACTTTTCGACGTCTGGTCCCGAAGTTCAGTCTTCGGACCCCCTTGCAGTTAACTCACAGTTACCGCATTACACCAGCTGAAATGTGCATCCTTGTTCCCTTCATTCCACTTGAGAGCGGTCGAGCAGCGCACAATCTCAACTGCATCGACACGCGGGGTTTTGAACGTGGTCTGCGTGTGACGATGTTCGATCCAGAAGGGCGCCTGTTCATCGTCTTCATATCCGAAATACGTGTCGACAACGAATTTCGGGCTGAGGGTGTACTGAACGTCGAAGCCGCTTTCCGGAGGGACGTGAACCTGAAGCTCGAGGAAGAACGTAGCTGGGCGGGTGACGTATGGGGTGGGAGGGTAACGGCTCTGCTGCGTTCAGTAAAGCACACGCTGATGTACAGACATATACCCGGTACTCACAAAGACTGCCTTGACTGATAACTTCATGTTGACGAGGTCCTTCTCAAAGAGTTGAGTAGGGAAGAGACTCTGTTCCAATTGCGCGACGGGGACAGTATCGGGGAGAAGAGAATGCACCGAGCCCTTGATGACCGATTCAAGCCAAGCGTCTGAATGTCGAAGGCCGAATTGCTTGATTCGCATGGCACGATCATCTTCCTTTGAGAGGGAAGGCTTGGAGGCCCTCGGAGGCCTTCGCGCATGAAGCTCACGTTGGCGCTGACGCTCTTTGACGGAGACGCGTGCCTAGCTGCACTTCTGCAATGCCTTAAAAGTGCATCAGACTTTAAAAAATAGCCAGCTGTCGGGTTATGTACCTTTTCTCTGGCCGTATGTGATCTTGTCTTTGGGGCCATGTCGATGGTGCAGCGCAGAACTGACTTTGAAGCATATCTTGGTCGCTAGAGACCCACGTGAGCACTCGCTTGGTTTCGGGAAGAATCGCGACCAAATTTTGGCCGCGGCTGGCTATCTCACTCACCATCATGTCCTCCTCTGGCCGGCCCGCCGACAGAACACTGGTAACGTCAACTACTCTGAGACTAAAGCCCGCAGGACAGCCGCCGAAATGGCTCAGCTCAAGAAGGAAAAGGCGCTCGAGGATGCAAGACTCCAGAAAGAGCAAGACAACGCAGACGCCGAACTCGCTGAGCTGGAGAGACGTGCCCGACAGAAGGCGCTCGAGAAGAAACAAAACCCCGGCTCTGTATACGCCGAGGACGCTGGAGGCAGGAAGGCCGAAAGGAAACGACGCACCAATGATGAAGGTACGCATTTTCTCTATGCTAGGATCGAGTTGACAACCCGACAACTCTCAGATCCACCGACCGATCCTACCGGAAAGCGCAAGAAGCTCAAAGTCTTTTACGAATATGTCACAGGTAAGTATCATTCCAATCCTTGATCAAGCATTGAGGGAGCTCACCTTCACCTAGACGAGGAGGATGGTGACGAGGCTGCACCCACTAGCGACAGCAACCCCTTCAAGGACAACAAGGGGACCGGCCTCAGCAAGGACAGCCATGACGCCTTGATGCGCGAGCTGGATGAAGACAGCGGCTCAGGTGACGACTACAAGCTGGCTGACGTTGATAGCGAAAGTGACGAGGATGGCCCTGAGCTTGAGCTCGATGAGGACGACACCTTGCTGGAGAAGAAAAAGCGAGGAGATGGGAAGAAGAAAGAAATGCGTGGGGTCAGTGTGCGCCAGCGCATTCAGAAGCTTCGTGATGAGAATCCTGATGTGCTGGATACGCCAACTCCCCGGTAAGCAATCTCCATATGCGTTTCCATCATTCTTACCTGATTTCTACCTGGGGTTGCCTTATCGTCCACCTGCCAAAACTTATCCACTCCTCCACAACCTATCGACACCGGCCTCTGAACAGCACAACTAAGAAGGCGAAGGAGGTCAAGCCCAAGCCCAACAGGGGCCACGACGGACTACGCGCCAACAGCAACAAACAGCAAGTCTTACTCCCAAAGCCCGCGCATCGCATTCCTGCAAGAGACGAGAGCATCGAGGATGACGATAGGCTGAGGCAGCGAGGCGGTGGTCCCATCGGCGATGACGAGGACGACCAGGTTGAGCGGATGGGCTTAATGTCATCGAGCTGCAAGGTTTCTGTGGGTACCAGCTTGGTTTTCCCACTTCGTTCACCGTCTGACCTGTACCTTGAAGGCCAACACCAAGATAACTGACAGCGAAGAGTCCTCCAACTACAAGAAGAAGCCGACGAAGAAAGGTAATTCGGCTGACCCATCCCCTCGTGCAGCGGTCATCAGGCTCCCCGAACAAGGGCGTCTGGCATGGCCGTCTGTCAAGTCAGAGGCTGTCAACGAGGTCTCGGGAAAGCCAGCCTGGGAGGACTTACCAGACGAATCCGTCTGCGCCATCTGGAATGTGCATGTCGACAAGAAGTTCCATATCACGGTGGACCCAATAACGCCCTCTTCCGTGATGTTCGATCTCTCGTATGTCGTACTCTATGTTATCATTGGGTTTCAATTGCTTACTGTATCCCAGCTCAATAACCAGGTTATTACAACAGAGTGGCGCCACAAATTCCAGGACCGCGCGGCTGAGCTTCTCGACTCCGAGTGGAAGCTTCTTGGGTTGACCCTACCTGAGGAGAAGGCTGAACGAGCGGCCTTGCTTCTCACAGGAAAGTCTGACAAGAGGCCTACTGACCGTGACGATCCCAATAAGGCATTCATCTGGGCGGCTGCGTGGAAGAAGGAGTTCAAGGCTGGCCAAGATCCTGCGAAGGCCGGCGTACGTTCCTTTCATGTTGGGAAGGCTATTACTGACGCGTACCCCAGGGAGGTCTCCTCATGGCCCCATTGTTGCTCAAGGTCTTTGCAGTTCACTACGAGTTCCTCATTGGGAACGGACTTCAGGAGGAGGTTTGGTGCAAGCGGCCCTATGGCGCGCTTATTCTGGCAGTTCAAGCAGTGAGTTCGTACCAACGTAATTGGCCCGTTTGCTCATTGGTACTGTCAGGTTCAACGAGCGCTCGAGTTCTCTCTTTCTGGCACCCTGGTTATCCCGAATTCCAAGCCGGGTTATTTCTCCTACGAGAACTGGGGAGACCGACCCTTCCATGCTGCAGATGCAAGCGGAGAGACTGTTCGTAAGGTCACTCGGCGTGCTAGCGTCTTACTTCCGACTTTGAAGAACCTGAAGGACAACAAATGGGAGAAGATCATCAAGGAGGCCAGGGTTTTCTGTCGGCCAAAGAGGGGATCTGGCCGCTCTGGCCATCGCATCGTTTCGATGCCTCCCGAGGAGCAGATGCCAGAAGACGTCATCTTACAAGACGATTCAACCGACGACGAGCAGTGAGGTATGAAGGGACGTACCAGGGCTTCCCATTCCTGCAGGTCACGGACCGTTGATCTCAATATTTCTTTCTTCTACTATCCTGTCTGAAAACGAGTCCTCGGCGTAATAGTAGCTGTATTACTGCTGCCTAAAAAGTATCTACACATAGCCTAGCGTACTCTATACTATCTCCCTACTCACAAATTGATATACTCTATGATCTACCACTGCCAGACGAGCCCGTACGGCCGTAGGATTGAAAATCGGCCCACATATGGCCCAACATGGACCCACCTATCCAGAAATGTGACCACCTGCGAAGGTGCGTACAGGTGAGCCATAGGTACTTGCCTACCTTTTCAGGTAAAGTTACTGAACCTTCTCAGGTAGGCAGCACCTATCCACCTATCCCTACCTCTTTACCTGACCAGGTACGAGCAGGTGACCCATAAGAGCCGACTATTTCACTGATGTCGGGGACTTGAGGCTTGCGCGTCGCAGCTGGATCCCTTCCGGTATCCCGGTAAACCTTCATTCCATCCCCCCTAAGCGCCCATACATCGAAGTTGAAGACGTCCCCGGTTTGATTCTCGCCTATCGTCCTACTACAACATATTCGCTACAGCAGTGATGAAACTGCGACCAGAGTTCGCGCATGCCGGGCGCCCACGCCCCTTTGATCCAGTGATTGACCAGTCATGACCGGTCACTGACCCGAACACTGACCCTGGGGTCAGTTATTGACGGTCAGAGGTCAGTGACTGACTTACACAACACTAATAGACAGGACGAGCGGGAGAGGAAGGTAGCACTTAGACTGGTCACGGTATATCAGCGGTTAATATATACATAGTTATCGATGGGTGTCAATGGAGGTTCGCCATTGACAGCAAGCACGCAGATGTCGTTCGTTCGTTTGGCGGGGAGAGGCGGGGCAGGTAGTAGAGGCGTGGTCTGATGGTCACTTGAAGGTAGCCAGAGCGGTTGAAGGATCTTCGTTTGTTTTGTTCCGAGGACTTCAGAGAGGAGGCTCAGGGCAATGTATGAGGATGAGAAGGCTGAGTAATCTGTGGGCAGACTGGGTTTTCATGAGGATGTGTTCCCTGGGTCCTCGCATTGTGACCCCTCCTTTCGTCTCCTCCGGTCCTACCCACCCTGTAGTACGACGTTCGTACGCCAAAAGTTCTCATTGAACAGCCCCACCCGTGGCCCCAGCCTACATAGCGCTTGGAGTGCCACTGCGACCTGAAGGCCCCTATCCAGCCGGCCCGCTCCCATCCCTCTGATCCGGCCAAATTTGGGCATCGTCCCCTCACTTGCCATCCCTCCCCTGCTCGTCTCCCCGTCTTCCCTCTACCCGTGCACGCTAACCGCCATGCCTCGCTCGCGCAAACCCCGCGTTCCCTCAAACGCTACCTCAAAGCCTCTACCCGAATCTTTAAAGCGTGACGAACACAGCGGCAGCGACGATGACGCTCCAGAGGCCGTCTCCCTCTCAACATCCAAGCAAGCCGTAAAAGCACAAGATGACGAACGGAAGAAGGTGGAGAGGGGTGTGAAGGAGAAGGAGAAAGAGAGGAGGAGGGAGAGGGAGAGGGCGTTGAAGGAAAGGGCGGAGGCTACTAGAGGTGTTTCTGCGGGTAAGGGGAAGGGGAAAGAACGTAAGGGAACGAAGAACGTGGAGGATGGCGGGAAGGGGAAGAGGGTACAGAAAAGGGCCGTTGAAGAGGAAAGCGACCAAGAAGACGACGACGACGAACACACCCGAAAACTCCGCGCACGCATGGCGAAAGCGATGCAAGAAGCCGAGGGGGAGAGCGACGAGGGGGATGACTTTGGCTTTATCCACGGCTCTGACGGACAGGATGAGAGTGAAGCGGAGGGCGAGGACGACGAGGAAGGGGAGGATGATGAAGACGGGTACGACTCGGAAACAATCCCAGGCTTCAAGGGGTTCGGCGACCCCGACGCGGCGTTCGACTCGGATTCCTCCTCCTCCTCTTTCGGCGGGGAGGACCACGACGACGACGGCAACGATGATTTCGGAGAGGAGCAGGATCACGAGGATAATGAAGACGAGGACGATAGGGATGATGATGACCGCGCTATCCAGGAATTCGACCGCCAGCTGAACCACCTCCCAGAGCACCTCTTCGCCGCCGCATTCTCCTCTGCCTCCTCCTCCCCCTCCTCCGCTGCTGCTGCTCAAGTAAAAGGCAAATCCAAAGCCACACTCCCAACCTCGAGAGGCGGCCCATCAGCATCGTCGTCTTCCTCGAGGAAACGCCGACGCCCCTCATCAACACAACGCGAACCCGAGCTCACCGTGAACTCCAAACGCGTGAAAGTACTGCGAGGGAAGGCGGGCGAACCACCGAAGGTCCAGAATGTGAAACCGAGTAGGAAAGTGAAGAAGTTCTTGGATAGGACGTTAGCCCTGAAAGGGAGTGGTCGGAAGGCGAGGTTGGGGTGGGATAGGAGGCCTGGTGCGTTTCCGTTTTGTTTTCGTATATGAAAGAGGGGGGAAAGAGTGCTGATGAAAGTGAAATAGTGAATGTAGGGTTGATGAGGAATACGAGTGGAGGGCCTGCGGCGAACTTTGTTAGAGCTCAGTAGTCCCTTCTCATGTTCCCGGTGTCCCGGCGCGTTATGACGATACCTTTGGACAAAACCCCGAACACAGACCGCTTTCCCCGAGGTTATTAGCCTTTCACGGGGGTGTGCATCTCTCGTACGCACCGACCCATCTCACTGTAACCCTCCTCGTCCTCCTTGTCATCGCCGTCCCCTTGTTCTCCTCCGCGTTCCATGTGCCCCAGGACTAACCCCTACCCCTTGCTACTCCAGTCGCCTCTCATACTAGTAGGTACGTGAATGTACATACCAATACCCTAATCGTCAACGAGTCGCTGGCTCACCTCCCTCCTTCACCCATCTCCAGGCGTTCGTTCCAGTCGATGTATCCGCGTGGGTGGCTGCGCATATCGTCATCGGTGATTGGCGCCCATCTGTCCTGGGTTTCAATGTCCTGGACATTGTATTTTGGGGTCTTGGACTAAGAGCGTAGGTAAGTCGATGGGCCGTTGAATTGTGTGCCATTATGTGCATACATGCGGCATATCTGGCGTAATTCGCTAAGACTGCATCTGCGAACGGGCTGTTGGGTGTCCTCATGGGTACCCTAGACCTACATATATGCCATATCGCTGTACTCTCCTCCCTTGTTCTCGCTTTGGTTACGCGGGCTGGTACCCCCATGGCATGATACTTACGCGTGTGTACTCTACTATGCGTAAGCTCATGTGTAATACGAGAGGTTCCGGGGGTGCGGGGTGCTGCGATTTTTGGTGTCTCGAGCAGCGTGGAAGGGTGTGGGTGGGGTGTGGATTTGTGCGTACAAGTGTCGGGTTTGAGGGAGGGGAGGGAGTATATAACCCCTACGTCTCGTCCTCTCACACACATCTCCATCTCCATCCTCACCTTTATCTTCACGTTGTTTCTCCTAGCGCCTTTTCGAGCTCTGTGCTGCGTCATGTCCACCTTCATTCCTCCTCCGCTTCTTGCTATCCCGCCCCTACTCGCCCTCTGCGTCGTCGTACTGAAAAGGGGGCGGAAGACCCCCTTCGCTCGCCTCCCAGGCCCCCCACCCCAATCCTTTTTTATGGGAAACCTTCGACAACTTTTCGATGTCAAGGAGGGGTTGGCGTTCCATGAGCGCTTGATTTCCGGTGTGTATGGGGGCGGGGGCGTGGTGAAAGTGTACGGGTTTTTCGGGGTACGTATTCTTCTTCCCAACTCTCTTCCCCCCCTCTCTCTCTCTGCGCTTCCCGCCGTTTTGTGCCGTACGCCGCGCTTGATAGGATTACGACTACCACGAACGACTACCACGGACGACTACCACGAAAGCCTGTCAAACGAGGTACTGACGCTGTAGGTTGACAGGACGAACAGCTCTACGTATCTGATCCGCGCGCTATCGCATGTGTGTTGGGGAAAGACTCGAGGGAGGGAGGGTGTTTTGATGAGACGAGAGTGTTTTTGGAGTGCGTTTTCCCTTTTCTCCTTTCTCCTTTCCTTCCGTCCCTTATCCTCCCTTTCGTCCTCATCCCTCCTTCTGCTTCATCACTCACATATGTGTGAACGGAACCACGAGGAGAAGCAGGCGCTAACGAACGAAATGATTATGTGATAGGTGTAACCGCCTCATATTCGGCCCAGGCCTCGTCTCGACCTCTGGGGCGCAGCATAAGCGACAACGCAAACTCGCTTTACCACTCTTCAGCCACGCTCGCATCCGCGAAGTCGAACATATTTTTCAGGTTATAGCGGTGAAGGTGAGTCTTGTTTTCGGGATGTGAGGGGGTGAATGGGAGTAGAGGGTGAGGGTGCTGATAACGCTAATGACTTTCGATTCTTCGCTTGTGCGATAATCGTAGCTTACGAGTGTGCTCGAACGCGAGGTCCTCTCCCAAACGCATCCTCAAACTCCAACTGCAGACGGGAAAGAGAAAGAGAACCACAACTCAAACGCGGAAGGAACGCTCGATATGTCGACCTACTCGTCCCGCGTATCGCTCGAAGCCGCCGGACGCGCAATCTTGGGGTCCAGCTTCGATCCATTGGACTCACCTACGATCAACCCGTATACCAAGGCCATAGCGGGGTTGGTGTACGTCCTTCTCTCTCTTCATTCATTCCTCATCCCATCCACTTCACTTCACTCACACAACGAGTCCCATCTACTTCGCTCACACAACGAGTCTCATCCACCCACTTCACTCACACAAAGATATGATATGATATGCATGCTGACGCACCCCCCTCCACCCATCCGCAGACCGACCCTATTCTCACTCTCCCTCCTCCGCACACTCACACCCCTTTTCGTTAACCTTGGACCAGTAAGATGGCGGAGGTGGGTCGTTGAGAGGATACCGAGTAGGAGGGTGAGGTGTGTTAGGGAGAGTGCGGATGTTATGGATGGGTGTGCGAGGGGTATACTCGCTGAACGGAGGAGGGCTCTCGCTTCCGGTGCTTCTGGTGTACTAGGAGCGGAAGACCGAAGGGGGGAGAGGGAAGTAAAGGGAGGGGGGAAAGGGGGGAAGGATATCATTAGTATGTTGTGTACGCCGTATTCCTCCTCTCGCCCAAGGAAAGTAAAAGCTGACGAATGAACGACAGTGAAAGCCAACACCCTCTCCCCACCCCACCTCCGTATGTCCGACNNCGAGCTCACNNGCCAGTATGACGGTGCTCGTTTTTGGGGCGAGCGATACGACGTCTTCCGCTTTGTCCCGCGTGTTTTATCAGCTTGCTACGAACCCGAACGTGCAAGGGAAAGTGAGGGAAGAGATTCGTGAAGCGTTTGAGGCGCAGAGGCGGAGCAAGGCAACGGGTACGGTGGGTGTGGTGATGACGGCGAAGAGGAAGGAGGAGAAGGCGAAGAGGGAGTAAGTGAGGAAGGGGATGAGCGGGAGGGAGAGCAAAAGAGACTCACCCCAGAAGAGATCGAGAAGCTGGTATACCTCGACGCCGTGATCAAAGAAACACTCAGGATGTACCCCCCAGTCCCGTTCGTCCGGCGCGTGTGTACACAGGACACCACCCTTCCTTACCATCCTCCCTCCTCCCATATCAACTCAACCTCAACCTCAACCTCAGTTCCTCCAAACGCCGATGACGAGGATAATAGAGCGAGAAAGGGCAGTGGTACCGAAGAAGGCATGGTGATGGAGATGGAGAGCCTTGCGGTACCCAAGGGTACGACGCTCTTCCTCAGCGTCCTGGGGTACAACCGCCACCCAGAAATTTGGGGAGAGGATGCGGGGGAGTGGAAACCCGAGCGGTGGCTCTCCACGAGAGAAGGGGTGAATGGGAGACAGGGAGGAGGGAAGCCGTATAACGAGACAGGGGTGAAAGTCCCTGGGGCGTACCTAGGAATGCTGACGTTTCTTGGTGGGGGACGGAGTTGTGTTGGGTCGAGGTTCGCTTTGAGTGAGATGAGTGCGTCCCGTTCCTCTTCTCCCTTTCCCTCTCCCCTCCCTCTCTCTTTTTTACGCTTTACATAATCGAACGCCTACTTACTGACACTCCGCCCCAGAAATCATCCTCGCAACCGTCCTCTCCAAGATGTACTTCAAACCCACTCTGGACCCGAACGAAGAGATCGTATGGAACCTAGCCCAAATCATCTCTCCCTCCGTTCGTAGGAAGGATCCAGAGACGGGGGAGGTGGTGGAGAGGAAGGGGTTGCCGTTGGTTGCTGTATTGGATGACTTGACTGTGTAGGTGGTGGTGGCGTTTCGGGGTACACCTCGACCAGTATCCCTCTTCTATCAAATTTATGCCGCGATTCCGTTTGCTCATGTTCACGTTCACGTCCTCCGCGCTCTTTTACCCGCCCTCTCTTCCTAAGTATTTTCTTTACACTGCTGAGCTCCGACTCTTCGCTCCTGCCCGAGCTGTACTACTTCCGAGACGAAGCGTAGGACTTGAAGCTTTTTTGCCCGATTTACCCAAATGAGGTGGTTTCTGTCATATACACTTAGTATACAGGTTAATCTTGGAATTCACAGCGATGCTGATTATCTCATTCGTGAAAACAGAAGCGCCCGGTAGTATTGAGGCCGCGCAAACAAAGATTTGGGATGCCCGATGCCGAAGTGACGACGCGTCCCTCTTATTAGGAATAACACTTTCAATATGTGCATGCAAATATGACCGCCTCAGGGCGAGAAGCAGCCAGGCTCATGATCTGTTCAGCTTACACGAGACTTGATACAAGGAAGACTCAAACTCATGCAGCGTATCTGAATCACGCAACGAAAGATATGGAAGCTGGTAAGCGCCGACCATCAAATCAATGTCACTGTCAAGATAAAAGGACAATGTACGATGACATAGAACGTAGCACACTCCCCTTCACCTCATCTCACTCTAAATGCCTTCGATCCCACCTTCCTCAAACGTCCTCGTCACCGGGGGTACGGGGTACATTGGTTCCTGGGTCGTCAAGATCCTGCTCGACAGAGGATTCTCTGTGCGGGCAGTTGTACGATCCGAGGCCAAGGCCGCGTTGCTCAAGCAGGTGTTCGTGAAGGAGACAGAGGATGGGAAGTTGACGTTCTTTTTGAGTGAAGACCCGTTTAAGGAGGGCGCACTGGACGAGGCTGTGAAAGAAGTCGAAGGAATTGTGCACCTGGCATCTCCCCTCGGCACTCAGGGATCTGACGATCCTGACGGTACGCTCGAACCCGCTCACCTCCGAGTCCTGCCTTCGTAATTGACGAACCCCTCGTAGACTTCATAAACCCCGCAGTCAACGGCACCCTCGGCGTCCTTCGTAGCGCCCTCAAGCACGGACAGTCCGTCAAGCGCATCGTCATAACCTCCAGCTGCGCCGCTATCGTCACCAACCAACCTGAGCCCGGCGTTTGGGGCGAAGAAGACTGGAACGATGCAGCTCTGAAGCAGCTTGAAGCTGAGGGGAGGAATGCGCATGTGATGGTGAAGTACCGTGCGAGTAAGGTCCTGGCGGAGAGAGCTGCTTGGGAGTTTTATAGGGAGCATAAGGGGAGTGT
>JANDKE010001824.1:0-12355 GCA_027627275.1 Coprinellus aureogranulatus | reverse complement strand
TTTTCTCGTCCCCAAACAGCCCCAGAGGCCGCCCCCCACCCCCATCGCGCCCCACTCTCAAGATCAAGCTCGCCCTCCCGCCCAGTATGCTCGCCAAAAGGCACACCCCACAGGAGGGAAGCTCCTCCTCGAGTGCCCACAGGAAATCCAGGAATCACGAAGAGATGATGTTCGTAGACGGAAACGCCGGAGAAAACTATGCGTACATCGGGCCCTCGACATCTACCGCAAATCCTACCCCTACCCCATCTCACCCATACACATCCCATCCCGCCCCAGGTCCCAGAAAACGAGGTCGCCCTCGGAAAGCCATCCCCGCCCCTCGCGATCACTCTCCCGACTCCCGGAGAGACTCCCTCTCTCCCGTGCATCGGCGCAATAATCCAAAAACCAACATCATTGGTCGCCCGAAGCATCAAATGTATGCGCAAAAGTTTGCAAAGACNCTCAAGGCGCGTCCCCCAGCGCCAAAGAAACCCAAGAAGAAAGCGCCTGCGCCCAAGCGTCGGCACCGAGCTGACTCAAACTCGTCCCTTTCTGATCTCACCGATGACGATGCTTTCGGCGGTCCTTCAAGGGCCTACGACTCCGAGGACGCGTCGGTCCAGTTCCCTACCTTTGTGTCGGCATCTGCCCTGTCGTCCATGGACTCTGATGGCGATGGAAATTCCTCCGATTCATCGTCTTCAGGCTTCGACAGTGACTTGTCGATCAAAGAAGAAGAGGAAGATTTCATTGTCTCGGAGACTCGGAGAAGGGAATCCAATGAATGGGTCATCAAGTCGCGACGGAAGAGTGTCGGGCTCAGCGATGCGGAGGCTGAGATGGACAGTGACGCGACGGAGGACGACGACGACGATAACGAGGAGGCTCATCAGACCATCATCGCGGAACCGGAAGTCCACGAGGAGGATGATGGCGAGGACACTGACGGGCGTCAAACCCGTATGCGAGGCGATCTCAGAGGCCTCGTCACATGCTGGAGTGACGAAGAATCCGACACTTTCGACGCCGATGTTTTCTTTGCCAACCTCTCATCCGATACTGAGAGTACCGATGATGAAGCCAAGGAGAGCGGCGGTCACTTGATGGACGACGACGAGACTTCTTCTGATGGATCCGAAGCAGAACTTTTGCATATGCGCGAGGAACTGGAGAATCTACCACTCGAGCTCGCCGAGAGCTGGGACGGCCAGCTCATGTTCACGAATGGCACTCTCGGTGGACAAGCTATCATCGACATCGACTTTGAGGTCAACGCGTCACAGTTCGCTGCGGGGTCTGATCCACACCTCTGCTGCAAGAACGGGCAATGTCCTTCCCCCTCTCACGACCACTCCATGTCACATGAGGGTCATGATAGCGATGTCGAGATGTCGGCGGTTGACGATGGCGGCTACGAAGAAGACGCTGGTGAGGGCGACGGCGATACTACGGACGAAGAACTCGTTGGCGAGGACGATCTGCCCAATGAACGCGCTATGAGGCTGTTCAACTTTCCCCTCAGTGTCTCTGCCATCAACCCACTTTCCACCGTTAGCCCTGCTGTCACTCCTTCCTCTAAACGCCCCGGTCCCCGCAGCTTCGATTCGTTCAACCGTGTACAGTCGCCTTCGCCCGCTGATATCCTCGCAGGCAAAGTTGGCTGGGACTCGGCCGACGAGATGGATGAGTTGTTTGATAGTGTCCAGCGCGGGCGGAGGCGTGTTCGAGGTGATGGTACGAAGAGCGAAGGAGAGCACGGACGTTTCTTGGGGCCTCGCAAAGGGGTGTTCGTTCCCGCCCAAGAGTCACGCCAAGTGGTGATCGATGGTAGCCAGAAGGACATTCCCTCTCCTCATCCNCGGTTCAATCGCCGGCGCCCTAGGCGTTTCAACGCTGTAAGCNTCANCGTCAAATTANAACCTTCATTTTGCTTACGANCGATNTTTTTCTAGGTTGAGGCTCTTCTTCGGAAACACCTGCTTTCGATCGCACGCAANCCTACCTCGTTCATTCCCGCCGCTACGGTGGTTCCCGATAGCTCACCCCTCAAGCTTTTGCCTTCNGTTGAGATTTCCGCCGCNTCNACCTCCGCNGCTTCNGGNCTTTTGACTCCAGGAGCNGTACCCCAGGCAGGTGATGACGGCCTNACCGCTCCTATCGACCTCGACGACGTCTTNGAGTCNTCGTTCTTCAANCCTGAACCGACCGAGGCNTCCGGNTCCAATGCGAGCCGCCTGCTTGGNTCGCCTGCNGANGCTCCTCCNGACTCGACCACCGCGGACGAGAGNGACTCGAACAGGAACGAGATGAAGCACCTTCANCGTTGGGATGTNATCTCTGTNGGGGCCTTCAGACANACTCGTGAGAGCGTCACCAGTATAATGGAAAGNCCTGGNGCNCCTGGNTGGTCAGACCATAGACGCACTCCNGCATCNAGCGCCGACTATGGCAACGTTTTGAAGACTGGTCCGCTNAGCACCATGNTGTGGCCCACCGCTGACAAGAAAGGCTNGTCCTCGAGNCGCGCCGNNCCNTCNACNAGCTCTCTAGGAGCATCTCCACTNATCCTGCCNACCGCCGGGGATGGCGATCGTACACCGACATCGCCNAGCCATGGGAACAAGCACCAACANCANCAGCATCAACAGCAACAGAACAACTACGTTCCAAAGACGAGGAAGGAGTTGAGGAAGGAGAAGAAGAGCAAGAAGAAGTANGGGCATTCGCCGCACGGGAACCACCATCCNGCGCACCACTANCACTCACATCACCATCATCCCAATTCCAAGAGCAGGAGCAGNGGNAGTTCGCAGAGGACNAACTTNTTCTTGTCCTCTGTTCCACCTCTCAACATCTGAGGGGTTTCTNTGTGNTGTAACTGGCCCCTCCTGTATTCTCCCCAAAAGAGAGACNTCTCTCCCGCTCGCTGCAGCGGANTCTGGCCATTCNCTCTTCCACGGGATTCGTCCCGCCCTGTCCAAATTCATTTCCTATTCCTATTNTTNCATCCACGGATGGTATATGTCNTCCCCCAGCTCCTTNCCCAANGTCTCGTNACAAATATTCACCACGGGCTTTCTNNCCCTGTCATCCTCTNAATCCCTGTCCCTNTTCTTGTAGACAGCTGCCCTATCATGACTCTNCCATGTNCCCCATCCCCCAATTCCTGTCACTTGCATATGAACATCACCCTTCCCTGGTCCCGGTGCAGNTCCCTATCGGGTTTTCGTTCCAANTCCTNTCTTTGTCCCTGTCCCTGTCTCTGTCTCGCTACCATCATCGTCATCATCTTGCCTGCGCTGTGCGGTAGTCAATCGAATCGTCCCAGTCCCAGTCCCCCTTGTTTTTTTCTTTCGTCTAATCACTTTCCCTTCCNTTNNCATATCCAGTCCANCCACTCTGTATGTACCCCCATCCCCATCCTCACTCTTGTCGCCGCACAGCAGCGCAATNNTCGTAGCCANAATGTGCTATGAACAACAAGTATCGTATTCACAAGTAGTGTAGTCTCTGAATGAAAAAGGCATTACACGTAGTATCAGCTGAACGTAAGNTTGTGATAGTGCGCAATTGCTCGGCGCTCAGGGCCATTTNGTATCCAACACGAAACGGTCGAAACAGTTGGACNATCTAAANGNAAGATGTGAGCACAACANGNAAAGGGGATATGTTGAAACGCNAAAGTANAGTCAGCTTTCCGTTCTTGACCCCCGGCTGAAATGGTTTCTTTCCNAGGAAAGCGTACCNAAGCCAACACAGAGGTCTGTGGTCACATCGAAACNNTNGTTTCTCNAGAGTGTGTAACTCTCATCATANGANACAANGAGGAAGAGGCGATACTCACTTGGCTTGACNNCCAAANGACAGAAACATGGAGGAAGACNAGCNCAAGTGCCAAGCNCTGGCCANTGAGCGTGACCAGNGTCACAGTCACATGATCNATGCAACGCGTGTGTCACACTCGCGTCTCGGCGCGTGACGCGCCCCTTTCCCAGAAACCACCACCATCCGCTCATTCGGNNNNATGAGCAGCCTNGGGCCAGTNCCAACCAACGCAACCCAGGCNAAGGANAGGCTATACTCGCAACTCGCNGCNAGTCTCGGCCGCATGTCTCGNGCAATCCGACAAACAGCCGACCTGTGCGAGCTTATGCAAACNGATCTACACGCGATGAGGGTCTTCGCCGGTCTGGATGCTGCCAAGTGCGTATTNATGANTACCACTANCTNANAATGCTCGACCCTGAAACTGGACGCTNTNTAGGTTCATGACTGTCGCTGCAGAGNTGAACCCCGAGGAAGAGGAAGAAGATGCAGCNTCCCAGAAAGCCCATGCATCNTGAANTTCGGNCAGNTCAAAGTCTACAACCGAACCTGTGCACCCTAGATGTCGCAGNNAANGGCATGGACGGAATTNCTNCAGCCGCTTGAAGCAATCCCCCGNTTCTCAGAGGTCGCGGCGAGAATCCTGGCGATGACACANNNCAGTCGCGATCTGCGGCCCGCCTTCCACTGGGCATAACTGCACAGCAAATGCTGGTATATGTATGTATTCTAAGGTTTCCAGTTGATCCAAAATCCCATGCGTGGACTACCCGCCAGAGCCGAATATTTTTGTACCATCTCCATGACCTCCACACAGAACGCAGCATAGGCTTCCTTCTTTTCCCGCTTTACACGCTCCGGCCAGTTCTGTAAACGGGAATTAAGCTTGGCGATGAATAATACCGAGAGCATGATGCTCACAATCAAGGTTTGTCGCATCTCAGAAAAGGATTCTGCGAGCATCTCAACGAAGCGATCGGCGTCTTCGTGATTATCCCGGACGAGGTCATTCAAATTTGAGAAGATCGCTGTATTACCTGTCAGCTCTTCCCAAATTATTCGGCAGACCGTAGGACTCACTCTCGAGCATATCTCTTCGGATTGTGCCAAATTCCTCATCGGTGAAAGCATAAGTGGGCGGGTTGCCAGACGGTGGAGGCACAGACTGACAACCCCGGAGCAACGGGTGTTGAAGATAATCAACCGATAGGAAGGCGCGAACATAACGCGCGGCAAATGCTGCAAGGCTTTTGCGCTCGGGACTCGTCAATGAGTGCAAGAGTGATCCCAAGAAGCGGCCAGCCAAATGACGCATCTTATAATAGTTCAGCAGGGTACGAGGACAATAGGATACGGACTGACAGTGTACGCCATTGGATGACGGTGTAAGAGTGCAAAATCGAAAGCCGTGTTGGCAATCCGTTGCTGTGTCCCATTCATGCCTGGAACCAGTCGACTCTTCACAATTTCCAGCATCGCGTTGATTTCCTGGCACAAATGTTGAGCACGTGCATGAAAGCCAATGTAACCGACTTACCTCTTCAGCCGACTGGCTGCCGAGTAGCTTGCAACCAACCCAAGTCGACATGAAGTCACGAGCACGCCCAACCAGGCCGCAGGAGAAGCATTCCTTGAAGCTACGGAAAACGAACCATTGACGCTCATCGTCAATGACCTCTTTCAGTTTGGAGACAGCCTGAGCCTCATCCGGACAGTCCTGGCCTTGGGAAGACCCTGGCTCACGCAACGCTTGAGGAATGTCGTCTCCGTCCCAATCGATATCGTCAAACATCTGGTCATACAGGTCTTGGGACTCTTCTTGTTCTTCTCTCGGCGGTGGAGGACGGCAAGGAGGGTGAGCCTCATACCGGCGGTCGACGATAACCTCCAATATACGTCTAGCGTCTTTCTTGATCCTGTCATCGTCGCGGCCCACTCTCAGCAATGGCTTAAGCTCCGCTGTAAGAGGAGCATTGTAAGACCGGCGTGCCCGTGATATGCTTCCGAGTCACCTACCTAGAAGATCGCCTTCAATAACAGGGGCAATCTCGTAGGCCGTGATCACGACGCGAAACAGCATGTCAACCAGAGGTGGATCGCCGGTTTGAGTTTCGCGATCTATTGGTTCCCACTCTTTTGAGAGACTGCCAACCATATCTCGGAGCCAGGGTGTGAGTAGACGAATACCAAGCTTTGGCTGATGACGGGCCACGAATTGAGTCCAGTAGTCAAGTCCCCGAATGAGCGTGCGCCTAGTCAATTCATTAGCATCCGCGAAGGATATAGCGCCTTGCATTTGCTGGACTTTATTGGCGAAATATTCGCTGGTAGGCAGCAGCCGGACAGAGACTATGGCTGCAGTGATTCGATTGATGATCTTGTCCATGTCTTCGACTTGAAAGGGGCGCTTCTTATCGATCTGGACCGATGCGGCGGGTTCACAGAGCGAAAGCAGCTTTTTGATATTTGCATCTCTGATGGTGGATTCCTGTGAGGCTTTGAAAATGAACTTCAGCAACAAAACATATGCAGAGTCGCGACTACCCCATGACGCCAGATCGCCCTTCTCAGGGCAGCGAAGAAAGTCTGGGAATTCGGGATCCTCTCCGTCCAAGTTGCCAAATTTGATGGGGTGAAAAACGTGGTCGACAACGAGCTTCACCAACGAGGAGATATCCACAACCTTCCACTTCCACCTCTCATTGAGCATGAAGAATCTGGAGAGCAAGCACCGAACGTAGGTGCCATGGATTGCAGTCTCGCTTTCGGCAGGCTTGAAAGCTTCGTCACAGATGAAACGAACTACTTCCCAGCTGTGTGGGAGGTTGACTTGCTCTCGCACCAATCCAAAGACTGAGAACTGCGATAGAGCACTTAGGGAGAAGACCGAGTGCCAGAGATCTTCGAAGAATCCGACGTCGGGGGTGATGCCATCGAGAGAAGATTTGAAGGAGGCTAGTATGTACTGCCAGAAGACATGGGTGTGCTTTCCCGTCTCTCTCTCGTCGTATGCACAGCAGACGTGAATGAGCCGGCTCCACAACTCTGCAGTATAAGACGGCAGTGAGAACTTGGTGAGCGACAACCCCGGTTCCAGACATTGGATAACTGTCTTCATCGTGCTGTCGAGGCCAAAGAAGAGGAGCTGGTTCACGAGGAGCTGGATGGAGTCCACGAGGATGGACGGAGCCAATCTGGTGTTCTTCGTCATGGGCTCCCCGATGCGAACCGACATTTCGACCGCTACCCAATTGGCAAGAAAAACACGCATATCAAGGCTGCGGCGAGGCAATCGCAGCGCTTCAATGCGGGTAAAGAGAACCGTGATGGATTGCTCAACGCGTTCCTTCAACTTGCAACGTTCATCGTTTGGCAGGTTCGACAGACAAAACGAAACGCCCTTGCAGACGTTCCGTGAGATCGTCATCCAATTGTCAATAGATTGCTGTTGGTCCGGAGTGGGATCGGGTATTGGGTCGCGTGGGTCGTTGACGAAATCGAAAATGTCAGTCAGAGTCTTGTTCACTATTTCGGCAATTTCATCGACAGTGCCGTCCACTGGTATATCGTATCCTTGTCCAAAGGGTATTGGAGGGGAAGGAGGGCCACAGCCTGGTGAAGGGCTGATCACAGAGAGTAGCTCCCGCAACCATCCTTTTTTGGCGTAGGTTTCGGTCTCAAAGGCGATCCCGCTGCGGAGTCGAGGAACACCCGAGTCCTTGAGAAGAGGAAATCGCTCCCAATCACCGTGATCAGGTTCGGCTTCGAGATCTCCAGACGAACGTTCGGCCTCTTCCAATAGCTCCAAACTGTTCGAACGGTGTCGTCCTGAAGGGATGCGTCTTGACTCAAACGGCAGCCTGCGGCCAGGCGGGCGAACGCGCCGGTAGGTAGGCCCCTCCCATTGTCGAATCTTCGGTCGAGAATCGAGGGCCACACCGCCATCCTCCTCAATATCGACTGTCAACATATCTCTCTGGGCACCACTGACGATCTTTGCCTTCCCATTGCCAGGTGGCTTGAGGATAAATAAATCTCGAATGCGAGGCTTGCGCCGTTTGCTTTTGCCACGCGCTCTGCCACCTCCAGATCCTCTCCCATCTTCTACTTGTCCGTCGATTTCAACGTTATCGCCACCAGGTTGGTCGCCATCATCACAAGTGCGTGTGGCAGAGCGTCGAGCAGCCGAAGTTTGGCCCGCACGCCGCGAATGGCGCTGGCTGCTTGGATTACCATGGTTGTCGAAACCATCGAAGTTCTCGAGGCGGGTCTGCTTTTTGTGCGGATCCAAACCGACCCCGTGCGTTTTGATGTCGAACTTCGGTTTCTTGCACTGGCTCTTCTGTATTTCTTCCTCGCTTGTCGGCCTGACGGCGACAGTTCTAGCGAGCATGTAGTCGATGAGGGTGACTTCATACCCGGGACGGTAAGTTGTAACAGTGGAGTGTTTCTCCCTCCTGGTCAGGGTTTCAATAGCCGCAACGTCGATAGACTCGAGATCAGAATCAGTTTCGCTCTCGTACTCGAGTTTGTCTCGCTTCCGGCGCCGAGGCATGTCATGTGTGAATCGCTTCCTCCTCGAAGTCGGGCGTGCTGGGGGTGAGTCTTGTCGAGCAGGGGGTGAAGGACTTCGGGTGTGAGATCTGTCCTCAGGATCTGGAAGTTCGAGGTCACTCTCAGGGTCTCCTAATATTTCTCTTTGGACGGCACCCTTCCGTCGCCGTACTCTTGTCTGCCCAGGTAAGAGAGGACCGTCGTCTTCAGTTCCCGCGAGCTCTGCGTGGGGTGTGCCCTTGCGCTTCTGACCATCCCGATCCTGAAGAAAGAGTTGCTTGGCAAGCCGTGGTGGGTACATTCTCATCAAGATCTCCAAGCGTTTCCTTTCTTCAGGGGTGAGTTTGAAGGGCAACCCAAGCTTAGACTCGATGGAATCTGACTCGTCACCGTCAGTCGATGGTGATCTGGAGCGAAGAGGTCGTCGAAGGCGCGGAGACGAAGAAGGGGAAGTTGGCTCGTTATCGGAGTCAGACGATATAGATATCGTCTCGTGCCGGATTGCTTGTGGGGAGGGTGGATGGGGTATGTCAGTGGTCTCATCATCATTAAACCCATCCTCATCCTCACTGACTGCAAAAGAGAATTTCACAGCCTTAGTTACATCGGCCGGTGCAGACGAGCCTGTTCAAGACTGTGAGAAACAGTTTACGGGATGTCATTCGGGTTCAACCTACCCGCCTCGCTCGATTCTGTCCCACCCCGACGACTGTGTTGCTGTATGTAGCCCTCAGCAGGATTCTTAAGGGGATAAGACACTGCTCTCTGACCTTGCTTGACCCAGCCATACTAGTGGCTTTAGAGATGGCAGACCGTTGCTCCTTCTCCTTCCTGCGTCGCTCTTTTCCTCTTTCCTCCGTGTCTTTTCAGCTTGTGCTTCTGCTCTTCTGCTCTTCCTCTCTTCGGGCCCTCATTGGCGCTATTGATGCTTTCCAAAATATCGTCAAGAGCAGAACGGAAGCGTCTATCCCGTTGAGCCTCTCTGTCACTCAGATCCTCGTCGTCTTCATCGACAATGAAGGCCCGATCTTGAGAGTCTTCTTCCACATCATCCTCCCTTCCTTCTAAGCGATGGCGATGGCTTTTAGACGGACTCCTGACCTCCACTCTAGCCTCTTCGCAGCCTTCCGTTTGACGCTGGTATCGGTGTTTATCCACCTCATAAGGTCTCTCCTGTATTAGGGTCCTTTTGCGCAGGGGATAGCGCCCTTCCTGCGGAATTATTGGTGTCTCCTCTGGTGCGGGGGAAACATTTTCCTTCTCCTGGTCTCCATGTGCGGGGGATTCGTCCATATCATCTGGTGGTGTCGAAGAAAGTTCAGATGGAGAAACAGGTGGCGAGTGGGGGCGCGGGGATGGGCTGAAAGAACCAGCACGTTGAGGAGAATGGTTCGGTGAGGAATAAGGCGATACAACGGTGACTTGTTCATCAGGCTTAGCGGGCGAGGAGAAAAGAGAATCTATGCCAGGACCGCTGTCTTCCATCACTATATCGTCAATTTCCTCCTCGCGTTGAGTGAACGAATGAGATTGTGGAGAAATGGAAAGGAGCCGAGACGGAGTTTCTGCGACTAAAGGAGGGATACTGTCGCCAGAAGAGCCATCCTTGTCCTTTCGCGTGGCGATTGGGGTACTGGGAGGTGTGTTCGAAAACAGGAATGGGGACGGAGCAACGAGTAGGAATGGGGACCGCGTGGGTGTACTGGGTGCATGTTGACCTGGACTAAGTAAAGGTATATGGCCATGAGAATCGTAAACCTTGTCTGGTTCAGCCTTCGAGACCATCCCCCTTGCAAAGGTATCGGAGACGTGGGTTGGCGAAGTAAGGTGGTTCATGTCAATGGTAACAGACGATTGCGACGAATGAATCATCTGAGAAGCATTCTTCGGTGCGGGAGTCGCAGGAACATATTCCTTGTGGACTGTCCCTGGAGTACAAGGTAAGGCAGCGGCAGCACCATTGATTAGCTAGCAGTAGAGGTTAGCATAAACGAACTGATGTAGTCGCGAAACACAACCTTGATCTTCTTCAGTGGTGGTTGGGATAACTCAGCACTATCTGGTGAAGGACTCCGGGTACGCGTTTTCCACACTGACTCGTCCCATTCCTCTAACTCTTCAATGTCCGATGTCTCCACATAATCCTCGTCCATCCGGTAGATCGTAGGGGTACGAAGGTAGAGTAGTCCAATTAAGCAAGATATGCGCGCAGACGCAAGGAATGGGACAGCTTTGAGCCAGCCAGGATCTGAAGCGACTGAGCGTCGCGCGACGCAGTAAGCACTGAGCAGCGTCTCGTTGGGACCAACAGCCACGAGCGTGACAAGTTCGCGTTCTCGTGATGTGTGACACAAGTGTGACAGCGCGTCTGAGCGTGACACCGGCAGCCCCTGACAGTCCTACACTTGACCTCCACTGCTGCCAGTCATCAGTCTCCAGACCGTCCAGACATCGAAAGCTCACATCCTCTGCATCATTATGGAATCTCCACTCGAAGCACTGAGTCCCCATCTTTGCGGCAGACCTTTGGCACACTCTCAATGAGGTTGGATGCGTCCCGCCCACTTCCAATCATAACCCTATGGCTGTCCAGAAGCTGTAGACAAGGTACATAAGCAAGCTGGCATTGCATTTTCAGCGCTTTCCGCCTGTACCTTACTATACTGGCCCACCGACATCGACCAGTAATGCCCGACAGCTGCTCCATACCTTCGAACCCGGACATCGCAGGCATTGGGGTTCGCATCGCCATCTACATTCAAATTATCCTCAGCTTCGTCCCGGCCATATGGGCCCTCTGGGATGGAAGGGTCTCCGAATACGGGCTTGACGTCGCAGACGGATTCTCCACTACCAATCTGTTCCTTGCTTTCGCAATCCTCATCTCGTGCATGGTCCAAGCCACTACCGGAGGTCTCGCCAGCTACCACGCAAGTATTATTCTAAATCTCAGCTGGATTAACAACACCACCGTTTTTGTATATTTTTTTTCTCTACGTCCAGCACAAAGCGCAAGGGACCACCGGCATCCAACCGAAGATGTCCGCTTGG
The DNA here is from genome assembly GCA_027627275.1 of Coprinellus aureogranulatus. Lineage (NCBI taxonomy): Eukaryota > Fungi > Basidiomycota > Agaricomycetes > Agaricales > Psathyrellaceae > Coprinellus > Coprinellus aureogranulatus. The sequence continues at coordinate 940 of JANDKE010001824.1, read as the reverse complement.
ATAGCACATATTGTAGGAAAGTCTAAGCAGATCTTACGAGTTTCTGAAGGTCAGCATCTGCTTATCCGCCTGTTTCATGCTATTGAATCCGCCTTCGTGCTAGGATCGAAAGCTAGGCGAGGTGTGTGACTACATCGCTGCTGCGAGGTCGTCTTCTTATTGTGAATCAGGCCCTCGTTCGGTCCCAGCGAATAGCGCCTTCAGAGGTCTCTCCAAGCACATAACTCTCGCCTTTGGCTCTATCCACCTCACCCTTATGGCTGTACTTGGAATCTGGCTCTGGAGCAATCCCCGGTCCTTTGGTGTGGACTTGGACTCGAGATGCTCAGTCGAACTTGCTGAACTAGCAATCCTCATGGTTCCCGTTCCGTTCGGGAAGGAGGTCCTCCGTGTCTTCTCCCTCGTGCTCTATTCGCTCTTCATCATTCCCGGGCTCAACCTCCTCCTACCTGTGGTTGTGTTTCTCTGCATATACTGCCTAGTTCACGCCCGTATCTCCATTGAACCTTCCCTACCGCGGACAACGCATGTCCTCCAAAACTCGCCCGCTCACTCGGAATCGCCGGTCTCGCAAGCACTGCCTAATCACCCGAACCCACAACGACAAGAGAGCGGATTGATGTATCGACTTGCAAAATTTCGACAAGTCATCCCAGTATGCATAGGCCTGGGTGTACTTCTGGCAACTGATGCAATAATCATCGCGAATATCGAGCTTACCCTGCGACGAAATCGGCACAAGCAGGACCGCCTACGTGCAGACGAATCCGAGTGGGGATTCGGACAAATCCTTGCTATGATTCTCATCTTCATACCGTTACGAGACCTTGGAGAAGCGAGAGTGCGAAGGCGGCATGAAATCCAGACGAAATTAAATGAGGAACTGAACAGGGCTATCAGCAGGAGGGATCCGCCCGAGGTCTCTCGGTGGTGTCAGGCA
>JANDKE010001823.1:0-12358 GCA_027627275.1 Coprinellus aureogranulatus | reverse complement strand
CGCCTCTTTGATACCTAGCTTCTGAGCATACAGCTGAGCGAACTTGCCCACCCTAAAACCCCAGCCGTCGATGGCGGACGCAAAGATCACGTTGCCTTCTCCGGTGCGAAATAGATGTCTTCGTCATCCTTTTCCTGGAACTCGACATCCTCGTGAACTTGCGCCTCCGTTTCATCGGCCTGCGCGTCTTTCTTCTCGGCGAGTCGCCGCTCACGCTCTTCTCGCCATCGTAGGTCATCTTCCATCCGCTCACTAGCGAAGAAGCTTCCCATAACCGCGTTCACATCTTCGATGACTCTGGCGAGGTGGTGGTATGCTTCCACCGGCGCCAACTTCAGTTCTGTGATTAGGCGGTCCATCTTGTTGATGACTAGGATGGGTTTCAGCCTATCTTGCCATGCTTGTCGGAGGACTGCGATGGTCTGAACATAAGCAATTTAATCGACTTTCCACAATCGACAGAACATGCACGCACCTGCGTGCAAACTCCTTCCACCACATCCACCAAAACCAGAGCTCCATCACACAGCCTTGAGGCAGTCGATACTTCGGTGGAAAAGTCCACATGCCCCGGTGTGTCAATCATGTTCACGATATACGTCTTCGTCCGCTTTTCTACATGCCATGAGCTACCTCATGCAAGCATATTGCAAGAATAGGACGTACCACCTTCGGATGTCTTATCCAGAACCTGGAATTTGAGGGATACTGCGCTGCTCTCCATGGTGATTCCACGCTCCTGCTCGTCCTCCCGGCTGTCTAGGTATCTCATCTTTCCTGCCATCCTCGACGAGATGATATTGTTCGCTGCGAGTAGCGCGTCCATGAGGGTCGTTTTGCCATGATCGACATGGCCCATAGTCGTCAAAATGCGGATATTTGCTGGGTCCGGTGGGCTGCTCGTTGTTGCCATCTTGAACTCGTGGATGTGAGGGGAGTGTAGTGAAGAAAGGGCCGAGTGCGATGATGTAGCCGACTTGTAATGACTTGATCAACATTTTCGGGGCCGATAAGATTAGATGAGATGCTGTGATGGCGCGTCAGACGTTGAACGCACGATTCCCACACGGTCTATGACGCTGCACGAACCTCCAAGTTGGGTTTTGAGCACAGACAACCATGGACTATTCAACTTCTGAACGCGCTTCTTCATCTCGGAAGAGGGACCACTCTCCTGAACACCAATTGCGACGTGACTCAGTTCGCGACGACCGGGATCATCACAAGAAGCGACGGAAAAGCGACGAGGAGGATGAGGACAGGAAACACAAGCACAAGCACAAGTCGAGGAAACGGAATGGCTCTGACGACGAGGGCAGGGACGGGGATAAACATAGGAGCAAGAAACATCATAAGGAACGAAAGGAGAGAGGTCAGACGATGAAGAAAGGCACCGGAGACATAAGCACAGGGAGAAGCGAGACTGGGCTTCAAGCGATGAGGACAGACCCAGGAAGCACAAGCATAAGAAGGACAAGGACAAGGACAGGAAGAAGGATAAAGGGAAATCCAAAGCCGAAGAAGTAGACCATAATGCAATGCAAATTGTCGACGACGATCCAGACGACAAGGCTTTCTGGCGCGAGAAGGATATCACTATGGACGGGGAACGGGTGAGTTGGCTGGCCATGGCGCTGGTTCACTAATGGTGACTCTCCAATGATAGGTTCTGGCCACAGATATTCCGACGGCCGAAAGCCTGAAGCTTAGGTCAACGGCTGAGGACAAGCCGGGTGCTCCCCTTCCAGGAGGTATCGCATCGGAGACGCAGCTCAAACGCGACGAATGGATGCTGGCACCACCTTCTCAGCCTACTGTCCCGACAGACGATTTGGATAGGCGGACGAAGGAACAGCTGATGCTTGCCGAACAGTCTTTAACGGAGGACTACGGTGAGGGGTCTGGCGGTGCGCGAACCCTGGGAGGAGGTGTCGACTTTTTCTCCAGCCTAGGGACGGAACGTCAGAAGAAACCAAAGGTAGACAGGCCAAACCCAGACAATGTAGGTTTTGCTCACTCATTAAGCGCAAGTGGGGTGAAACTCATTCCGCTACAGGGTCCCATAATCCACCACAGAGAGCTGAATCAGGACCTCAAAGAAGGGAAGCAAGTGTCCCATGACGAGCCCCCGCCCCCGCCTCCCAAAAACACTCCAGGCGGCCCAGGATCGTCCTGGAGAATGATGCGACTACGAAGAGTGTATGAAGCTGCCGAAGAAGAGGGTCGTCCTGTCGAAGAGGTGGGCATCGAGCGCTTTGGCACTCTTGAGCAATTCGAAGAAGCCAAGGAAGAACGTAGGATCCTCGACGAGCGACAAGGCAAAAAAGCGGAGCGCGACAAGGGGCGCGGCCGTCAGCAGGATCGCGAGAACAACCAGGGTGGAGCGAAAGGCTTCATGTTTAATGACTTTGAGGCGAGTGGTGGCTCGAGTCGAAGCTCTTCCTTCAAGCGGCCTGGAGGGTATACTGCGCCTCAAAGTGGCCCTTCCACTCCTTCTCCAGCTTCTGGTCCACCAGGACGACCTGCTGCGAATAAGCGGGTGGACTCCTTGAGGCTGCCTTCCCAAATCAACTCCCCTTTGGCCCAGGCGCACACTCCTATACCGTCTGTCATGACTCCACCGCCACTGGCTGCTACAGGAGGCGGTCGAGCCCTATCGCCTTCTTCTCTGAACAAGCTGCAGGCCAAGGTTCTTCGAGCCAAGCTCATGGGAGATCCTGATGCCGACAGGTTAGAGAAGGAGTACGAGGCGGAGTCTAGGAGAGCCCAGGGCATTGATTCTGAATCTGGAGTTCGCACGAAGGTCGAGATGCTACCAACACTAGATGCGCGAGGTCGCTTGTACGATGTAGGGAGAGGTGGTAAGGACGACGATGTGCCCATGCCTGGGAACAGGAGGAAGAAGGAACCCAAGGTGTGTATATGCTGCAGATTAGCTGATGTCTGGCTAAAGGCTTCCATAGTTTGAAACTCATGATCGCAAGACGGGCGAGGTCATTAGAATTAATGCTGATGACGATGAAATTACGCTTGGTGAGATGCTACGACAAGAGCGGTTTGGTGCTGGCAGCGCGGACCAGAAGAATTTGAATGCCCAGTTCGCGAGTGCTATCATGAAGGATGCTAAATTCGAGGTTCGTTGCTTTCACTACTGGGTTACATACTTTGCTCAATGTACGCCGTAGAACGACCTGGATTACATCGACGATAACGCAGAGAAGCTCGCAAGGCAGAAGATGCGTTCGGATGCGATGAAGAGGCAGTTTGCTATCAACGACTACAAGAAAACGCAGAAAGTGTTGGCGACTTGTCAGTTCTGCTATGGAGAGGATGATTCGCCTCCCAAAGCCCCGGTCATCGCGATGGGGACCAGGGTGTATTTGTCGTGCACATTGACCGAGGAACTCGTTCCCGGTCACTGCTTGATTGTGCCCATCCAGCACCACTTGAACATGCTAGAAGCAGATGATGATGTGTGGGACGAAACCAGAGTAAGCCCGTTCATTCTACAATGGTTCTCGGAAGCGAGTTCTAACGTCATTGGACACAGAACTTCATGAAGTGTCTCATGAGGATGTTCTCAGAAGAAGATAAAGGCATCATCTTTTATGAGACCGTCATTTCATTGAAGCACCAGAAGCATACGGTGATCGAGTGCGTCCCACTGCCATGGGAGGCGTACGACTTGATCCCTGGTTACTTCAAGGTAAGATTTGTCAACATTTCTGCACCACACCCGCCCTTATCTCCCCAATGCAGGAATCCATTCTCGCATCCGAGGCTGAGTGGTCCCAGCACAAGAAGTTGATCGACTTCTCGGCGCGTCCTGGAGGATTCCGACGAGCGATGGTACCTAATCTGCCCTATTTTATGGTGCAATTCGACTATAAAGGTGAAAAGGGCTATGGACACGTCATTGAAGGCACTGCAGATGCGATGGAGCACGAAGACGGCCTCGAGGAAGGGGAGAAAGGCGGAGGCGACTTCCCCTGGTACGCCCGCATCTATCTGTTGGCGACAGAGTCATTGACGACCCTCTTCACAGGTATTTCGCTGGGGAAATCATTGGCGGCGTCCTGGAGCTGGAGCCCCGACGCTGGCGAAGACCAAAGCGCATTAGCCCGGCTAGTAATAAGGATCGGGTAGAAAGCTTCCGTGCTAAATACCGAAAGTACGACTGGACAGGGATGTTGGAAGGACGATCATAGCTCGGAAGCGGATGCGATTTGTACTATTTTTGTAGTAGATACACTGTGAGAAATTGTGACGAAACAAAGTTTCGAAGTCTCGCTTCACCTTTCAGGCAATACATCCCTTCTTGATCCCCTCCCTCTCGCCGTCCGTCCCCTCCATGGCCCCAGCGGCCCCCACGAAGCGGGAGATTGCCATCGTCGTCTTTCTTTTATCCTTTTTCTTGCTTTTCAGTAATCTGCGCTCGTCGACGAGCCATTTCCTACCAGCGGCGCTCAGAGCTAATGCACCCGTGAAGACGAATGAAACACAAACACAGCTTGGCGTGGCGCCCATCCAGGATGTCCGTCAACCCTTCAATGCGAGGGTAACATGGAACTTGGAGCCTGTACCCCAGACGAAGATCGTCGCGCATGTGCCAGGTGTGTGGGGTTGAGCGGAGGACGGACAGCTCGGTTGAAACGATAGCCCAGGCTGGACAATATTCGATAGGCTCTATATCTTCAAGGGCGTTGTGTATATCGTGTCGGACGAACCTACCACCATCCCGGACGTGCAGTTCATCTATTCCAAAGGACTCGATATCCTGCCTGGGGCTGCAGCGGAGGAGACGCGGCTGCCCACCGACAACGAGATTCGGGTTATCAACACGAGGGAGGCGAGGAGATTATTTGGGACAGGAGCACAGCTCATCGACGGCGTAAACGTGAGCCTCAAACATTCTGAACCGAGAACCGCACTCAACAGAGCCTNCTAGTTGTTCGTGAACGACCCACCACAATAGTATGTCACGAATCATGNNGTCNGCGAGCTTGGAACACTGACTGGGCGTGCCAGCATCACCCATTACTACCATTGGTCTGCTGANCTCTGGTTTGGATTCTGGCGGACATACTCCTCGCTCGACCCCTTNATCTCCTCGGATGGCAACTCTACACTCCCCGCCCTTCGCCGAATCGTCTTCAACAATCTCGACAATGCCCACTGGCGAGACTATTCCTCGATGAACGAATGGGTCGTTCGCTCGTCCTTCCCCTCATGTACCTTTGAATTCCGAGACGACTGGACCGACCGTGCACAATTGGCTACACCTTTCGTCTTCGACCGCGTTGTGCTGGCCGACCGATCCGCCGCAATGCTTTCGTANAACTATCANCGTTTCCANCGNACGGCGAGCGCGGCGTTTGGGCTCCCGGGAAGCGTGAATTGGTGGCAGCCTATCAGGAACAATGTCATCCAGTTTGCNGGGCTTGACCCAAGTGTGGGAGGGGGAACNACGTCGAAGCCNGTTATNACTTACATCTCCAGGCAGAAGTGGGGACGGCGTATGCTCAAACCAGAAGACCACGAGAGNTTGGTCCACAAACTTCGGGAGTTGGAGAGGGAGTATGACTGGGAAGTCAATGTCATNAATGCAGAAGATATCTCGAGGGTNGANCAGATAAGGCTGGCTGCCAGGACTACGGTATGTGCATTTCGCCTCAATGCTGGGCGGTTATNTGACCATAANATCGTACGCAGATTATGATGGGCGTGCACGGAAATGGTCTCACTTCNNTGATCTGGATGAAGCCNAATCCGAGGTCAACCGTCATGGAGTTCTTNTATCCTCAAGGCTTNGCCCACGACTACGAATACACAGCCAGAGCCCTTGGAATGGTGCATTACGGTTTCTGGAATAACGAGTGCGTAGTCGCCCNCTGTGGGNTTGTCAATTGATACTGACANGNGATCTNTAGATACTTCACNAGNCCNGGCCTTCCTCTTCCGCAGTACGTGGAAGGCTTCCANGGAAACTCAATACCAATTGACGCNGATGCCGTGGCGCAATTGTGTATTGAACGCCTCACGCTTGTGAGCGAACTGGATGACTAGGCGGCGTCCCGACATACAACCCNCAAAACNCCACANCCAACTTAGTAGCGTCTATATCACTCCAACCCACCCATAGACTATGCCCTCTCTGGGGGATCTCAGCATCGCATATGGACACNATCACGATTCAGTTTGCATACGTATTGTCATCGGAATTCTCTGCACAACCTTTCNTCCCTTCCCATATTACCGCTTGCCAATCGAGCAAGGACATTTTNCGAAGGGANATCATTCGCCGTAGAGTAGATAATTTATACGCCCCTATGTCTGATCAGTAGCTTAACTCATGGATTAATTTTTCATAGATTTCGAAAACGGGCGCTTATTCGTATAGGCAGTGGTTCTCACCTGCAACTTCGATTTTGCGAATCCGANTTTCACCCAGACGATTTGTACCCTGCAACGTGGCCACCCCGATATTGGAATGAAGTGGAGGTGGCGGCTCTGGGAGAAGTCGAGCTGCTCCCGACTCCAACAGCAAATTAATATGGCGTCGACCCGGTAACGATCTGAGCCCCTGAAGGCTCGGAGTAGTGTGCTNTTTTCAAGCTGCGCAGATGATCGATGGCCCCTATCGTGTCACTGCGAGAAAAGAGACAAACTCGCTGCCTCCTCTCGATCCATGGTGTNCAGCGAGGCTTCCTATGAAGCNAATCGGTNATCNAGTGACAACCTTCAGAGAGTGATGAATGATCAATAGACGCAGAGAACAAGNTTTGTATTCTTGTACTCGAGTAATGACGTCAGACTGCAGCTGGTGATTTTCGCTGGACTCAGACCCNGCCATTTGATTGCTCTCTTCTGCTCCATGCCTTATGCCTCTCTCCAGCCACGAAGCCTCTCGACCCTGAACACGCCCAAAGGTCACAGCAGCCCTCTGCCCCCTCGTCCTCCTTCGTTTATCCCGTCAGATCCCTTCTCACAGGTAAAATACAACCAGCNTTCAACCCCCACTCAAATACGCTGGCCCCGGCTTTCCTATGCCAGTGCCCCAGCGCAGGAGTTCTAGCGGAGATATACCCAGCACNACATCNACATGNGGGNAGGATGTGCATATGAGNAGTGTNNTGGAGGCCTTANTCNCAGAGGATGGCGANGGNGANAACAAGAGGCGAAGGCCGGAACCCGTCGACAAGCAAGAGCCATCGCCCAGNCCATCGCCCAGNCCACCCAAACGCCAGCGATCGCACAGNGTGTCCGATGCAGATCCCCCNACCTCNANGNCCGCGANGCACAAGTCAAAGTCAAAGCGTCAATCTCGAACCAACTANCGCTATTATCCCGCAGACGACGACAGCCTTCCTCAGTCCTTTTCGATGGCTTTATCGCGGCCCCCTCCTCAGTTTTCCCCAGCTCCTGAGCTCTCGAACGACCCCAAGGGCGANGTGTTTGGGATGCAGCACCCTTTGCCGATCGTAGCGGGGCCGGCTCTCGCCGCGACGAGTCCATCCCTCTACGTCGCGAAGCACTAGACCTCCGACCTGCAAGACATCCGAAACGTTACACCGCTCTCAAAGAGCTCGCAAATGCGCTCACAAGGGGGGGTTCTCGGAGTGACGCCCAGGAATCCATCACATTGTATCACGAGGTACTGGAACTCGTGCCTCCCGGCCACCCAGATCGTCTGAATGTTCTCGATAACCTCGCAAACACACTTTTTAAGGCTGGAACTATCAACAACCTGCGGGAAATGGCCCAGCTGTATCACGAAATACTTGAACGCTGCCAGCCCGGCGATCCACAACATGCTTCCGCTCTTGCCAACCTTGCGAGCTTGCCTTCCAAGTTGAGGGTGGCCGATGACCTGCATGAGTCCATCCGCATGCTTCGTGCAGCGTTGGACCTTGTACCTCCGGGGTATCCAAGCCGCGACGGCCTTCTCCATCACCTCGGATACGCACTCGGCGAAAAAGACTCTCCCGACGACCTCAAGGAAAGGGTTTGCCTTTATCGCGAGGCGCTATACCTTCGACCTCTAGGACACCCAGAGAGGCACCACACTCTGAACAACCTCGCAGACTCACTATCCAAGACGGGATCTCCTGACGACCTTCCGGAATCCATCCAACTATTTCGGGAAGCCCTGGAGCTCCGGCCTTCAGGGCATCCACTGCGTAACACCACCCTCAGCAACCTTGCCAATGTGCTCGAGGAGAGGGGTTCTCCTGGGGACCTACAGGAATCCATCTGCCACTATCGAGCAGCACAATATATAGGATTTAGGGGGAAGCATGTGTAATTTTGCCCGCGATCGTAACCCCAAAAATAGCTCAAAATCGACCTCAAGTCTACGCCCAGTCATGCCCTGGTGGCTGCTCAAAAACGCCCTGGGCTAATTGAGAGTATATTACCCTGGCATATTGGCGGGCACTTCTGTTGAATTCAGTAACAATTCGTTGAAATGTGATACTGTTGTTTTCTTACGAACTTCGGGGCGGCTTCCAGTCAAATTAGGGAAAACGATCAGAATACGCGTGGGTGATATTTTGGGGCTCTACGCTGTGGTCGACGCGTGTTGCACTGGCAGACCTCACGTGTACGCGTTTCTTGAGAACACCCGCTGCGAGTGAAAAGAGAGCAGGGAAGAGTAGGTAGAGTGAAGAGTGGTCTAGAAATCGAAATCATGAAGGCGTGCAGGGAGGAGATGATATCCACATCTGTCCCTGATGATACGGTTGGGCCATTCTGCCACCCCAGTGTTCGTCATAGATGGCGAGCGTTGATGTCCTGGGCAAGGTTCGAGTCGTATAGTCGAGTGCCGTTCCCCAAATCGTACCACTCTACTGTCCCGATTCCGTTGTGGGCTTCTAGCCGAGCACGTTTGACGGTGTCGCCGCGTTCGAGTCACTTTGCCACAACACGAGGTGATTGAATGAAACATGAGGCGTGTTCAATTCGATGATAAGACGACCGAAGCTGGATTTTCGAGGGTTGCAACTTGCACTCGTTACGATATATACTCATTCGGTATGTAAATGATCCAGGTGTGAGGAACACGGGTTACAATAGATTCCTGCAGTGTACGGTCTCGTCAGGAAGTGTCGAGTCAAGATAACTAGGCGGTGGATCGTGAACCTGCATAAACGGAACAAGATGAAGAAGGTTAACTCACCTGTAGTTAGCAATGCAATGCATTGTCCTATACCCCTCTTCAACCGGCTTGAGTAGTGAGATCATTCGAATCGAGGCTTCACCTCCAAGGGGAGGGAACAGGCATTCGGCGAGACGCCAATCGGAAGGGAATGAATTTGCCTGACATGCATGAAAGAGGGCGTCGTATCGATGCTGGAGGTGTTTCGAATATGAGCCATCGTTGTTGGAAACATCCCAGGCGCTCTCTATAGTGCACCACTTCGCAGAGATATCCATAGACCTGCAGTCGAAGGATAGGATCGTTCCAGGTTCACCTCTCATATTTTCAGCCATATTTGCGTATATAGCCTCGAGTAGAGCCGCCTGCTCAGCGCGAAGGTCATGGGTATACCATGTATGCGACGCTCGTCGCTCTTAAAGCTGGATAAGCGGGATCCTGTGGGGACCGACCGAACACGCACCTTCATGGATTTGCCGTGAGTACGAGCATTCGTGGAGATGATATTCATGCCAATCTCGCCTCTGACATTCGGGAGAACAATATACAACAGACGAGCATCCAGCGCACTGCTTAGGTACGCTTGCCAGCTCGATACCCGATCTTCGGATTGCGCACTGTGTACCAGCGTTAGCCAATAGTCCGATACGGTCAAGCTTAAAAAAACTAACAAGGACATAGTCGCAAAAGTAAACGGCTGGCCTTGATTCGAGAGCTGATCTAGCCCTGTGCACCCTACCATGAGCGACCACAAGGGTCGACCAAGGCTGAACCAGCGATGGACACCGGGCAAGCCCCTCCACTGGCAGGTCAGGGAGTTTCGTGTCACCAAAGAGCCGTGGGAGCGATGCGTACCGCCGCATGTCATGGAATATCGACAGAACACCTGCGATCTCATCTTCATAGTGACCGTCCCCTTGCAATAATAGCGCACAGTGAACGACGGCGTCGAGGAAACGGCCAGACTTCAGCCTTTCCCAGTTGTTCCGAATGCGGGAAGGGGTTGTGTCTGTTTGCGACAGCTGTAAGAGCGTCTTCAACGCAGGAATGATTTGATAGGCAAGGAACCGCATTTCTTCCTTCTCTGAAATTCCCTTTGCTGCATCTTCTAGATGACTCGACAGTATCGTCAGGAATCCCATTTGAGAGAGACTACGCCGAAAGTAGCGATGCGCATTGCACAAACGAAAGCTGATAGATGTCAGATCGCACAGAGATCGTACCCAGCCCATGATAGGTATTGAACTCTGGTCCCACCCATGTACGACTCGGTCTACAAGCGCTTGGGAAAATTGAGTGCACTTTCCGAGGCCATTGCATCGTGTCAGGAACACTTCCCTATGCTCGTCGGATAATACCCTGTTGGCTAGGTCGATGATGTTACAGCCAAGCGGAGCTTTGACGTCTACCATCCGGCATACCAGAGTCCCTGTCCTGTCCCGACGCTCTTCAGCGAGCCAAAGCTCGAGCAGGAGATCGACCAGCGCTGGGGAGGACAACATAATCTTGGCATAGGTCCCGTCTAGTCCGCCGTCCAACCTGAGCAACACTTGAAGCATACGTGCTTGGTACAGGTATGCGTGACGCCGTGCGGAACTTCCGTGCGCTTCCTTGTCCTCTGGAACGCATGGAAGGTCGTTCTGAAGACAGAGCCTCGCCCAGCTAAACACAGTGTCGCCAGATTGGCGAAGATGTTGAACCATCACGGTTTGGACGTCGTCAGGTAGTTCTGCCGTTCCAAACGATATGATCTTCCAGAGGGCTCTCAAGTAAGCACTCGGGCGAGCTCCGACCACAGTCTTCAGGATGTGCCGGCTGGCCTGGGTGGAGATGACTGGGACGGGGTACGCTGCTAGACAGCCGAAAACAACTTCTACGATCTCGGAAGTGGTGTTCCTCGCTTCCAAGAGTCTTTCTAGTCGGCGAATTGCATCAATGTCTCCCAGCCTGGAATGGTGAATGACCTGAAGCAACGTTAGCATCGGTGGGATTTGCCACGTCAGATGCGTCACTGGCACCTCTGGGGGGATCGGTTTGCTGCGCGGCATGCTGGTCTAAAACAGGCTGCCGTGGCCCGAAGAGAGCTTTATCGCTCAAAAGGCCAGGGTCGGTGTCGATAGGAGACAAAGACAAGATGAGAAAATGCCAAATCGAAATTTGCGGCTTTCGGGTTTGAAAGTCTGGGCGCCAATCAAAGATCTAATCTTATCTCTAGTGTCATCTCGTTGGGGAGTCGGGACACGGGTTGCACGGCGGAGAGATATAAGGTTTATCCAACTTCTGTTCAGGCCCTATCACAGGGTCACCGAGTCCTGAGTTATAATAACGTTACCAGCGCTTATTCTGTCAAATATACCCCAATCGATATGAGTTGCGGGGTGTGCACTCAATGTACATTCCATTCTTGGACTGTCACGCTCATGGCGAAGTGAATTGAGTGAAGGTTGAGCGGGTAACGGGGAGTACCTACGAATGAAAATTTCCAGGACAGTTGTTGAATTTACCAGCGACTTTTCTGCCTGGTTGTTGGTCCGGCGCGCATCAATAAGGACTCGCTCGAAGCTTTGCAGCCTATGGAGGTCACTTATGAGAGGACTCCCTGAATCAGCACTGCTTGTGTCTAATATTAGTCCTACCCCTGGCTTGCGTCCAAATCCGCCACCATGTAGAGCGGTATCCCCGCACCAAGCGCAATTATACAGGAGGGCTAGAACCGGCATCATTGAAAGAATGCGCCCGATGTGACCACTAAAAATGGGGAAAGTGCGAAGAGTAATATAACGGGCATGGTGAAGTCCCTTTCTTTCGTCTCCACCTTTGTACTCCCCCCTGCAGCGCACTCTGAAACTGTATTCGAAGATGTCAAACCCGGTTGTTCCGAGAATAAGCGATAATATCTCCACACCATGGTGGATACCACAGTTTCTCTGGTCAAGCACGCTTCGCTATCCTTCCTTCGGCTCGTCATTGTCTCCGCAATGATCTGTGCGGGTTTCGCTATCGCTGTGGTCTTCCAGCAGAAGGACGTCTGGCCAATACTCGCCCTTGCACTAATCTTGTTCACTACAATTCACCATTGCGGGACGTGAGTAATCCTTCTGACCTACCAGTCACATCTGCACAGATCTAACATGCCATGCTTGTAGAGCGCTGGCCCGCGCTCTCCTCTCTGTCGTGTATGGATTCTGTAGGTCTCGTATG
>JANDKE010001822.1:0-12369 GCA_027627275.1 Coprinellus aureogranulatus | reverse complement strand
AATATGTGGTCAGTGTCGACCTGACAATTGCCGTCAATGAGGTACCTGCGCGGGGATGGGCCTTATGCGTGGCATTGCTTCTTGGATTGGCACAGAGAGGGAACGATGGCACTCAGCACCTGGGACGTCTGGAGCCCACAGGCGAGATGGATGTTAGAAGTAAAGGAGATATGGTTAAACAGAACGATGGTTTTTTGCGCGACGGAGGTCTCGTGATCGCGATGATCTTATCTTATCTCCGTCCCAAACCCACAGCTCGACGGTCCCAGATCTGCTTCCTGCGCATTCATCATATCATACTTGGATTACATAACCCTCATGCAGAGAGACTCAGAGCGATGTATGTTTACGCGCTATTCGACCTTGCGAATGATCTGACACGAAGCACCAGTCCCGCCTGTCCAAGCTGATATTGTGTTCGTATCCTCAGATGGGGTCCGATATGGCCTTCATTCAAAGAACCTGGAATGCAACACTGGTGGATTTCCCGCTATCACTGCGCTACTCAAGGAAGATGGCGATCCTGTGACACTCGAAGAGCCTTCAAGCGTGCTCGACCTTCTGTTCGCCTTCGCTTACCCAGACCGTCTGCCCTTGTTAGAGGATATGGACTATGGAACAGTCATTCGATTAGCTGAAGCGGCTGAGAAATACCAAGTTTACTCTGCGATCTATGCCTGCAGGATGTGTCTACGGCACAGACGGTGCGCGCCATCATTCGGATTCTGCTTCTAAGTCTGGCGAAATGTTAATACGTCGTGCACCAGAGACTTCATTCAAACACATCCCATCGAGATAGCGCTGTTCTCAGCGAAGCACGACTACGAAGATATCCTAGACCTTACTTCCAAACAAGCCGTCAGACTCCCGCTCTCTACAATCTACCCGTTACTTCCACAAAGGATGATTATGCCTTGGGTGAGTAGCCATCCATCGTCATACACACATGGAGGGCGCTCGCCGAAGCTCACCCGCAAGCATTAACCCATTGTAACAGATCAAGTATAGCGAGGCATACAGGCAGATAGTATCCTCCTTCCCGCAGTTGGTAGCAGAACAAGACCATTCCATCAGGACGACCTTGGGGTTTTATAACGCTCAGCACCAGCTTGAATGTGCGACGTGGGCAAAGGTGTCCCTGGCTCTATCCACAAACTACGGTGCTCAAGGCTCATTCACCGCATCGGATATTGATGCACTTCTACACCTCAATTTTTCTGTGGATGACCGCTCCTGCTGTAAGAGCTCGCTGGAGCGGATTCGGAAAGTGCTAGAAGAGAAGTTCAGCGGTTTGAAGTCATTCGCTCAGTTCATTCGCGAGAACTACTAAAACTTGCTCTGGCAACGTAACTGGGCCCTCGGACAAGATTTTCGTATAACAATGGGGCAGCTTTCGAAAAGCCTCTCCAGACACGACCGAACAATGTAAAGCGAGGCGTTATGATGGGTTTGAAGCGGGACTGAAGGACGCTTAGTGGACTATCAATTTGAATAGGCGTCGCAGTTGTAGCACGCATAGTATGCTCCAGGAGTGCGGCGTGAGAGGACCTGGTTTCGTGAGCGTATATCGCGATCACTGGACTCTCTATTCAAAGTCTAAGACTTCAGATATGGGGTTACCACGACTGCCAGCATCGCTCTGTCTCGAGTCTCGACGACCGTCAAAACTTATTCGCACTAGATGGGGCGCGATGTCGACTGCGCGCTATTTCTCCCCGCTCGAGCCCATGGACTGCTTACTCAGGTTCCTGTGCGCAGTTGAATCCAGTTTGCAGACTGCCCTCGCCGACTTTCTTTCCTGGACCGATTTCTTGCCTGCGCGAGTTCCAAAAATACACCCCTGACTCACGCCAATCCTCCGAGCCTATCTCTCCGCCTTTCTCGTGCCAAAGCTATCTCTCTATAGACTGACTGTTGCTGCGGCTCCGCTGCCTCCGCAGGCTGTCCTCAACAACAACTTTTATCACGCGGTACCCACGGCCTTGTTTTCGCTGAAACAGAAGTCACGATGGTAAAACTTTGAGCTCACGGCTGTAGAATACCTCGAGGAACTCTATAGGCACCACCACCACGAACGGTTCTCGCTCGATTTCGGATACAGATTCTACAGTATGAAGGCCAGGAACTGCGAAATGTCGATGGATGTCGCTGGAAGGGAACGGATAACGAGGGTCTCATGTCGTCTCCTGCCATAGGTCCTTCAGGTTCCCTATGAACCGGTGCGTGGTCCAATGCATGTCAATGTCCCTCCCCCCATGAGCCTCCTTCTACGTCTGATCGTCGTCGTCGCCTGGTCGGAGGTGTCACGGCTATTGCGTCGGTTCGGTGGACTGGTCCGTTTCGAGAGCTCGTGGGTTCCGCTCCCCGATTTCGTTGGTTTGGCGTTTTCGCGCTTTGGTCCGCTTCGTGTTCTTGCCGGCTATCGTCCCTTCAATCCCGCAATTTTTCGGTTTCGTCGTTGTCGTGGTGCCGTTACTGGATTCGTTGGATGCGTTGGCTTCATGGTTTCGACTTCGCCGGTTCGTTGGCTTCATCTGTTCATGGAATCGGATACGTGGATTCATCGGTCTTGTCGTACGGAAATTGGGTCTGTGGAATGGGACATGGATGATATCCTGGCTTTTGGCGAGCTCATCGTGTACACCGGTGGGCAGACTTGTGAGACAATATGAGACTCTACATGGCCCGTGCAACTATGAGACACAGAAGCGTGATTGGGGTCTGGACCCTTTTGAAATAGGCGCCCGCCGCGCGTCTCGACAGCAGCTAGTGATCTCGAGAGGTGAATAGACACGTTGTGCGAAGCCACGGGAAGCCACGGTGTGGCAACATTTCCCTTTTTTGCACAGCTCCACTACTTTATTTGGGAACTCCAAGCCACCCGTGGCTTTCTGTGGCTTCACACAACGTGTCTAATAGAAATGTAGACTGTGTGGGTTAGGCCCGAGAACATTGGGCTACAGTGTTAGGGAATTGAGGAGATACGGCACCTTTGAAATCTAGTTTCTGGATGCAAGGGGAAAGAGGTTTAGGCTTGGTGGATTCACTACGTTCCTGTAATGTGAAATGAGTTTGGAAACCACATCGTATGAAACTCTTCGGCCACGCGGTTTACTGCAGGATAGACGCTCAGCGGCTGATGAGGGAAGTCAGCCGGGTGTAGCCAATCGCCTGTCGTCACGCGTGGTTCCAAATCAGCGGGACTTTCCCAGAGTTTCTTCCCTAAAGCTGAGGAGGGGGTTAGGTGTCGAGGCACCTGGACCTTAGAACAACATACATACATACATACGATTGACTGGAAACTCACTGGNANNCNGTTCCCGAGCGCGAGCACACTCTCCTCTGTGACGGTCTTCCCAATCCTTCTTCTGGCAATCTCGAGAGCAATAAACGACGCTACGAGCACCCCGAACACTCCTTGGACAACCTTGGGTACTTTCGGCAAGCTATGGCGCACTGCAAAAGAATCGGTCAATGCACATACCCTATGGCAAGGTAAGGGGGTTCTTACCGAGGGATTGTCGCATATGTATACCTTGGGCCGCTTCTCCATCAACTCCCATGCGTCGTGCGCCCGGGAATGGGTCATGAAAAGGGGCCTCCAAGCGTCGAACGCCTCTTGGTTCTCTCGAACATATTGTGTCACCGATGGGGTGCTCCACGAGTTGTTAAATCCGAAGCACTTTGGGTATGACATGTAGGGCCGGAGGATGCCAACGAGGCGCAACACCTGCGTCAGTTGATCCGACAGATCTGGACTGACTATGGAGGATATCGTCGTTCGGTGGAGAGTACTAAGGAAGTCACCGGTGGAGAGATCCGCCATATTGTTTCGTACGCGGCGAGGAGACTTTCCAAGCAACGCAAGGCGCACCAGAATGATATGAGGGACCATGAGCGATACCCCCGCTTTAGGGGTAATGTCGGCGGCTTGGACGTCAACAGTGAACTGCGATACTTGCCGGGAGAATGTCGTCAGGTATCGCATCTTGATGAGCTGACAGTGGAAGAGTCGACTAGAATGGCAGAGCTCGAAGGTAATCTCGAGCAGCGCGTTGAGTGAGCGGGACCACCCAAGCAGATCTCGCGTAGAGCTCAACCCATGTGAGGCGCGATCGATGATAGCGAAGGCGAACTGGTCACATTGGTTGACCGTTTTGCAAACTTGAAGGAACGGATTGCGGGAGTGTTCCTGAAGCAATATCTTGTGAGCGAGGTTGATTATGGGGCAGCCATTGCGAGATTGGTACGCCATCATGCGGTAAATGCGTCTGCCTTCCCGCCGACCCACTACCTGCTAAAGCTCCAACATCAACTTGATGAATGCCGTGGAGGAAGATAGGACAACTCCGCAGTCGTCGTCAAGTTTCAACAACTGTAAAATATGTTGAGCTTGGAGGGGGTACCCTGCCGACTTTCATGGTCACGCCCTTTGACAATCTTCTCCGGAGCACATGCAACCCCAGCTCGAAGGCAATACCCGATCCAGTCAAAAAAGCATCCCCAAATTCGAGGAAATTCTGAACTAAAGCCGCTTTGACGACCGGGGGTAGAGCTACTTCGTTCCTGATCGGATCCCACAGAATGGACAGGGCCAGCGCTGGACGTTGAACAACGACGGTACGCTTCTCTAACTTTGTAGGCGGAGCGCGCGCAGTGAGATGCTTGAAGGCGATGCTTATGACCTCTAATGTCACATTTCCTGGCATTACAAGGATGCTGAGGGAACGGAGTGCATCCAGTTCACCAGTATCGGCGCGCTGAAGCACCTGTACAAAACGCGCCTGAGTCCTTCGTTGAGCGTGTATTTATGGGACTGCTCACTTGGGTGGGGATAGGCCTTGGCATTTGGGGGTTCAAGTTCGGATGAGAACGTGCAAAAAGCGGCGAGGGGAATGGCGGTTGTGAGCAAGTTGTGCGCGACGTTCAACCCTGTCAAAGCAAAAAACCGCGAAGCGCTTACGTACGACGACGCGATGGCAGCTTATCAGCGAAATCAGACCTTATCTCCTACTCAGCAACCAGTGCCAACCATGCGCCAGTTCAGATATTGGGGGAAAGGTTTATTGCAGGTTTAAGCTATACACGATCGAGTGGCGGATTGCTTGGGTGAAATCTGTGATAGATCAGGCCTCAGGACCTGTGAAATCGTCAACACCGTTTGAGAATGAAAACAATCGTAATCACTCACTCATAATGTGCGGTACAATACACCATCTTGAACCCGGTCTCCGTGGGCTTGAGTAAAGCAATGAGGTTCGTGGTCCCCTCTCCAGTACCAAGGGAGAATTGGGATCCTGCCAAGCGCCACCCTGTTGGAAGGCTTCCCGTCCGATGCACTTCTAGAAGAGAATGCAATCGAGGGAGGAGGTATGTATGTGGAATTGAATTTTCCAAGTTTTCCACGTCGAACGACCTTGTGTGATAAGCGCCATTGAAACCGTCACGAAACGTGAAGTCGAATGTTGAGAAGGCATCTTTACAGTCGACTGGCTCGTCTCCGCACATTACCTCAAGGAGGGCGGCGTGGTATGATCGCACTTCATGGTTATACCATGTATGGGAGGCTTGTCTCTCTGAAGGTCGTGAGTTTACATAGATCTCGGCTCGAATAGTGGAACATACCATCGCGGAACCGGCGGGCTTGACGACATTCTCTCCGATGACAATCTTCCCAGTCTTTCCTTTGGCATTCGAGCGAGCAGTAGACAACAGAAGAGCAAGCACTGCATTGCTTTTGCGTTCCCTCTACGCCCGCTTCTGACAATCCGCACTGACCCAAGCATTAGTATCGAACATTCCAATACGCCAGCACGACGTACAGCCAGGTAATCACAGAAGGGCAAAGAATTCCGCTGTTTGTGGACTTCGGATGCTCGAGCTGACTTGCTGTGCACCTCCCGCAACGTCATCCAAGCCTCGACTACGTCAGAAATCCCTCCCAACTTCCCGGTATCAAGTTCAGGAAATTTCCACTGGTCGAAAGTGCCAGGGTAAGTCATTAGCCGTCCGAGCCTCTTCAGGATCTGCAGCATAACGGCACCCTGCTCGGTAAATTGCGAGTCAAATAAGGTCGCTATTCGAGCGGCGGCCTCAACGTAGCGTCCAGATTTGAGCTGGCCACAGTTCCTACGAATTTCTGTGGGCGTACAGTCGCCTAGGGCAATGTCCATGACAGTCATAAGATTGGGAACGTAGCGCAGAACCAGGAAATGCATGTCTTCTTTGGGGATGATCGCGTCCGCTACTTGCTCAGAGATATCGGACAACTCTGTCAGAAACGCAGCACGAGTGAGGCTACGGCGGAACCGATTGCTTGAAGTGCACAGGAGAGAACTGAGCGATGTGAGCTTGTTTAGGGTCAGAGCCCACCCGACGATCGGTACCTTTCTGTGCTCCCATCCTCGTTTAAGGCGGTCCACCAAAGCGATCGAGAACTCGTCACACCGACGCCTGCTGTTGAAATGGGACAAGAACAACTCCTTTGACTGGTCATTGGAAAGGATCTTGTCAGCGAGCTGGATGGTCTCGCATGGGAACATGGACGTAGTGTCCAACATGCGATAGACACCTCCCGACTGGTCCCGATGGTCTTCTGCGAGCCAAAGCTCGAGAAAGAGATCAAAGTGGGCCCGAGATGCCAGCATTACGCTAGCGTAGCGCTCGTCGCAACTGCGTAGAATCAGGAGCATGCGGGCTTGGAATAAGTAGATGTCCATCCTCGAGGCGGGCTTCTTCTTGAATCTGTCGTCAGGAACGCAGTGAATTTCGTGCTGTAAGCATAGGCGCATCCAGCCAAAGACACAGTCCCCGGATTCGAACATATGTTCAATGAGAGCCTCTTTGACATCCGGTTTCATATCTCCACCTGAGTCGACAATGCTCCAGAGCGCTCCAAGACAAGCTCCAGGACGAGCGCCCACCACATTCTTGAGGATATACCTGCTAGCCGGTGTGTTGATAAGTGGAACCGGATGAGCGGTCAGGCAGTTGAATATGATGTTCAAAATGTCCGGGGTAGAGTTTCTTGGCTCAAGGAGTACTCCGAGGCGGCGCATAGAGGTGACATCGCCTTGCCCAGCCATGTGAAGTAGCTACGATGGTTCAGCGTCGCGCTGATAATGCCACGTCAACAATCTTACCTGTGGCGGGACCGGCTTACTGGGAGGCATAGGAGTTGATGGTGAACGACCGGAAAGGAGAGATATTTGATCCTGGGACCAGGTGGGGTATGGGTTGAGGGACTGTAAACGTACGTCGCAGGGGTTAGGACTTCAGAATTGGAAATTTTGCTCGGCAGCGGGCGTCAATCGGGTCGCGTGATCTCGCTGATGAATCTTATCTTATCTTCATCGTCCCGGATCGGCTTGGAAAGTCGAAGGTTGAGTATGAACAGTCTCCTGCCACTGCCCTAGGTAGGAAAACGTCCTGAAGAACTCGACAATTCGCTCGTGGTTTCGCATCTGATCACGTATCCCGAGCCAACTCGGTGACTGACTTTGACCATCCTTCGGTCCCGGCGGCTAAGGAACACGAAGTATGGAAGGGTAGTCGTTGGCTCGCACAAGGCACCTCCGACAGTCCACAACTGATGCATGAGTTTCGAATTTCCTCTATGGCTAGTAGCTGCTCGAGGGCTGCTGCTCAGAGAGAAAGTATTCGAAGACCCTCGAAGTCACTGTATACCGTAAGCCCGCGAACATGAAATGGCTCGGCAATCACTCACCCTTCACTCGACAGCACCAGGTGTCAACACCAGCCGTTGAGTGGGACCCACATACAATCAGAAGGTCGTTCCTAGAACGAGTGTCAAAGATCCCGGACTGTGGACATCTGTCGCCCCCGCCACCGATTGCACTCGTGATATGCCCGTTGACTCCCTGTCTCGAGTGGCATGGGCAAGGAACGCCCATCGATCCGCCACATACAATTCCTATCCAGCCGGACATTGGCTATTTCTAGCGTCGTAGCTACCTGGCCGTCCAGCCCAGCCGAAATGCTGGCTAGAGCGATGATCGTGTCGGTTGCTCGAACAAGGCATCTCCAGATATACAAGAATCGCGCTAGTCGGGAAACGCGGCTTTACCGTTGAAGCCGAGGGGTATCCAGTAAGAAACACATATGCATTCAATGGTTTCTTGCATCTACCCTTATCTGATACCCTGTTTACGCTTGGACACAAGATGAGATGATAAGGCGAAACGAAGAACAGCTCTCGCACCTTCTGATGCTATTTATCCATGGACTATATGGATCCTTCACAAATCACTCTTTCGTATCTGCTCAATTCGAGTAAACAGGGTACGCGACTCTGGGAGTACCCAATGATTCTTTGCATGTGGACTACCGCATTGAGTGAGTACTTCCGAATGTTCTAACCCGATTTCCGGCTCGTTTCTTAGGGCGTCCATGAGTACCAACCAGCTCGACCGTATTACGCGGGTAACGTACATTCCAACCACGGTCGCATGGGGTGGCAACGCGTGCATTCATCCTCCGCTTTTAGGTATGGGAAGGAAGGTGTTGGGTGACGAAACTATCACCTCCGGCATTCAAAGAAAGGGTGAGGAGCTGTGAGGTTCTTGGTACAGGTCACCAAGCGTCAATGAACCCGCTTTATCCAAGATTAGTGACTCCACTCAGTCAAATGACAGCAACGCAAGCGTTGATAGAGAGCCAAAGGGATGGCACGTATGTAACGTATTTGCGCCCATATCACACTTTGGAGAGTCGGAGAGGGTTTGGATTCCCTTCCCAAGCCGGGGAAACAAATGACTATCAATTGCCGAGACCTTATTTCAGTCTGCGTCCCCATCTATGCCCTGCGTTTCGTTCATGAACTCATTCTTAGAGGTACTGAAATACGTGCATGCCTAATTTAGGTCGCATGTGTACCATGGCATTTCCGACTCAACGCCGCAATGAGCTATCAAAGCACAGACGACTGGTTTTGACAGTGCCGGGAATTAATTGCTTCATCCTTTAGGACGTATTGGAGCTATCTCTTGACACACCGGGCTTGTGACATAGCGGCTCCGAGTCATGTGCTCGAAGCTTTAGCGCTGGTGCTCTCGCAAGTGTGTGACACTCTCAGTAAGCACAAGAATTGGCGCCATAACTCTGGGCAGAAAATTCCTGAATTTGCAGGTCGCCAGTCTGGTGGTATGTGGCGTAAACGCGGCGCAGCCAATAAGACCTGAGTAAGTGGTTATTATATCCCAAGTTCTGGGACATTGACTGCGCTTTCATATCGACTCCATCGTATCCATATCGGATTTGCGAAGCAACCATCGCGGTATCACTACCACGATTCTGTGTGCTTGCTTACCGAGAGGGAAATCTGGCCACCACAATTATTTGCGGACCGTTTACGTTTCGTATCCTGTCAAGTGAAACGTTATAGGGCCTTAATTTTAACCATACAGTAATCCACAAGCTCGATTGGTCGTGTAGCTGGAGCGGAAATAGTACAGCTTCAGTGCATGATGATCTGAACATAGAAATTTGAATCCTGCGTCCAGGGAACACAATGAAACCTCCGAACCGGGGCTACAGAGATTTCTTCCCGTAGACAGTGGAGGGAGCATACAGGTATTTGCGCTATAACCACGCAGCTGGACATTGGGCGCCTGTTTCACGATGCTTCGAGTTCGCCGATCAGAGACACACTAGCTGCGCACATTTCCAGCTCGTTGAGTGTTCTTTAGCCGAGGGTCGGAAACATACCAAAATGGGGGTAGGGGCCAGTTAAACCCGTACTCGTAGTGGCAGACGCGAGAACGTTATTACCTGAGTTGAAAAGGACGCTGTTCCCGAGTCCTTGAGTGCAGCACGATTCTATCATTGCTATCCCACATAGTAGTGTCCGATGTACTGGATGTAAACCCGATTGAGCTGGTTGATGCTACAATATGCTCAAAGGAGTGGGGTAACGGTGAGGCTCAACATACTCACTTTACGTTGTAGTCTACGAATTTGTCATGGCACTCGGTGTCTTCGCTTCTGCGAAACAACAGATTCTGATTCCGTCTCTAACCCGAGAAAAGAGCCTGTGCGACTGCCTACGCAGCCGCAGAACAGTACAGTGGTGCGAAATTATCGTATCGCAACGTATACCGGCATGGGGTGTACGGTCCGTAGTTGATAGTTGAAACCCTGTATCATTTCTTGACCCTTTCAAACTCGGACATGGCGACTCACGCTCGGCGAATTTTTTAGAAGCCGAGGCTTCCGGGCCCTGCCCCTATCAGAGTACAATGGCCACGGTTTAGATGCCGGGCTGCTGCTATCGAAGGCTGTGAAAGCTTGTGGAAGAGAACGCAGTGATAAGTTCCGGTTCAATAGAATAACGAAGATTTGGGTTCGACTGAGATATCACTACAGACTTCTAATGGAAGAATACTAGAACGTCACAATTGCATCCTGCAATTCAAAGCACGCTAGGTTCTCGATTCTATTGCATATAGTAAAGACCCTCCTTTGTAGATTCAGCGAATGCACCCCGATTGTTGGAGTTCGCGACTTCTAGTGTCCCACAGTGAAGGGTACCACCTTCCCACCACTTCGACACTACTAACAGGACGCACCGGCTATAGGCAAGGGTCGACAGTTCTTACGCATCTTTTGTACTGACAGGCGGGACGAAAATGCACAAGTGCGGCGTCCGATGGGTCACTGGATTCAAACGGACAGCGGCGAATTCTCCGTTGGCGTCGTGAGTAGTCGGTCTCTAAGTCTCCTCCCGCCGGTATTCAAACCAACGACACGTAAATCATTCGAGTAACGCACACTGAGGGTATACAACGGCAAAGGAGTCACCTTGGTAGAGTATCGAGCCGGTTTCTTGCGGGTGTAGTTGCGTGTTACCGCTTATGAGGTTCAGCATGTAGCCGGGTCATCACAACGCGGGAGTCGCTCGCGACCAGCTGCGATTCGCTTCAGCTGGTTTTGCATCGTTTCCTGGCGACGCAGCTGCGGCACGAGAGTAAACCGGATTTCCAACTCCATCCACATAGGCGACAGGATGAACCATCTACCTAGGATCACTGGATTTTGCGACAAACCGGATAACCGGCGACTTTGTCGCGGAGGACATGAGTCGGGCAAACCTAAAAGAAGTTCGGAGATTGGACGTAGCGAGAGACTCTACAACCTTCCGACACAGTGGAACTGAAAGCTCAGAAACTGTAAATGAAGGGCCTATAGGAAATGATGTCAGTGCGAGCTCATAGAGGAAGAGCAGCGCCAGGAAGGACCTGACCAAGCGCCGTTGCCACTATTTGGTCCGCTTTGTCCCTCATTTTTCTCTCCAGCTGCGTAACCTGGGTTTCGAGCAAACAACACCATCTTCTCCTGGCACTCAGGCATGTGCGGCTGCAAAACCACTCGCGCCAGCGATTACCGCAAATCATTCGGCTTTTGATGTTCTCGGAAGAATCCCAAGCAGTGAGAACGTTCGCCATGGGAGTCTCCGGTGGTGCATCTGTTCACTGGCATAAGGTGAGAAACTTCAACAGAGATTTACAACAACATACCGGTGGGCAAACGTCCTGAAGGACGTGGCGCAAGGACTTCCTGACCAGTCAGACTTACACCGGCATTTTACGCCGCTCACATGGTCACTCCTCAATGGTTTGTCTGCACGCTTGGACTCGGCATGACGACGGAGGAAGCGCACCAACTCCAGCTCCATGGTCGGTGTCTTGCATACACGTGGCTAACAAATCGCGTAGCGCCCTGAGCGGCTGAGCCAGCCTGAGTCCCTCCTTCAATTATCTCCCGGACATAACGTATGACCTCTCCGGGAATCATATGGCTTTGCAGTGGTTCGGCCTTTCTGATTTGAGGGAGCCATCACCAGGTCGACCAAGCACAGTGGCGCATGAAAACGGGAGCAGCACGCCTCCCTGATCCAGGATCAGTGGAACAAGTGGAAGGTAAGCATTCAAGTCGGCGGAGATCGAGCAAGCTGCGGTATGTGGTATCAATTGTGTTGTACTGGGGGAACAACTGGTATAATGCGTCTATAGATGATTTTAGGGCGATGGCAAAGTTCAGAATTTCCAGCACTGAAGGCTCGTCAGTGCACGCTCGTACGGGAACTCCCCTCCCCAGTTCTGCACGTCCGAGTAGCACTCGTTCACAGCCTTCCGTAGGTCCTGCACGGCTTCTCGGGCTGTTGAAAAGTCACTAATGCGTCCACCCTCTATCTCCTCTTTAGAGCTCTAGAGGACCGTATCAGAAGCGGCGGACGATAGAGATCAAGTGAAGGCGTACTTGAATAGCTTGCCCAATATCAGCATCAATGACCGCAAGGACATCCGCCATATCGCCGTCCTCCTCCCACCGGAGACCGACAGTGGCTCGTAC
>JANDKE010001821.1:0-12374 GCA_027627275.1 Coprinellus aureogranulatus | reverse complement strand
CAGGAAGGAATCGATTATCCTGCGCCTTTGCGTGCGACGCCCACGGGGTCGAGGTACGGTGCTGCGCTCTCCGGCGGAAGTGGGAGTGGAAGTGGAGTGTCTCCTCAGATGACGGGAACGCGGTATGGTGCTGCGCTGAATGCGGGAATTGCGCCGCAGCCAACGGGGACGCGGTACGGCGTTGCGCTGTCTAGTGGGCTTGGTGTACAGACGACTGGGTCAGCTAGGAAGTGGGGAGGCTCGACGCCTCAGTGTCCTAGGTGCGAGAAGAGCGTGTACTTTGCTGAACAGGTGCGTTTTCCTCGATCTTGAACTGCTGTGAAGCTAATGCGACGGGAGATACAGGTGAAGGCTATTGGGAAGACGTACCATAAGGGATGCTTGAGGTGCACGGAGTGTGGAACTACGCTTGACTCGACCAAGTTGCGGGACCATGATGAGCAGCCGTTCTGTGTGCGCTGCTACAACAAGGTACGAATTCACGACTTTTGCATATCTGGTCGACGTCCTGATGCCTCGGATACAGCTGTACGGTCCCCAAGGCAATGGCTACGCTCTTCTCGGCAAGGCGGGCGGTTAATCTCCCTTATGAGCTTCACGATACGATACGATTCGCGGTCTTGTTTCCATACTGTATCGACGCTATATGGATCGGCTTTCTCTTTTCTTGTTTTCGTTCTCCCTCTCTCTCTCGCCCATCTAGGGCTCATTACTTGACGCTATCTACGTTGTTCTTTGCTTACGACCCTGTGACGACCACGACCGGAGCTTGGACCCCAAGTGTAGCTTAGCATAATTCACGTTCTCGATTGATTCAGCGCATGGACGTTTTATTTATTTCATCACCAACACCTAATGTATCCAATATGACGACCTGGAGTTCAGTTTTCTGCATGAAGGGGCGTAAAGGGAGGGACGAGGCGACTCCATTGCTCTGCCGTTGAACTGTACGGTTTACGGTGCGCTGAACACCGTTGCTAGTGCATCGGGACCAAGGTGTGTGTAAATGATATATAATTGCAGGTATGTAGTTTATAGATAAGTAAGGTAGAAAAAAGGTGAAGTAGAAGTCAAAAGTCAAGTTTTAAGAGGTATGGTATAGTAAGAAAGTGAATAGAGAGCGGTGTTAGGAAGGAGGAGGGGGAGGGTCCCTGCAAAGAAGGAATCGCAGTTAGCATGGAGCGTGCGGCGAGCTCGTAGGTCAAACTCACAAGGCGGGTTGCAGTAAGCGTTGGTCTGGGGCGTCCATGAGGCAGCTGGAAGGCGGAGGCAGGTCAGAGTTGGTTAGTACGTGGTTAGTACGAGCACAGGGCACAGAGTGCGTCAGATCGAGTGGTTGAGCCTGCGGGCGAAAAGTGCGTCAATAGCTGTCCAAGGACAAGGTAGGCACATACCAGGGTTTAGGCTCGCTCCGGAGACTGCAAAAACGATAGGCCGTGCGTCAGTAAGATCTTGTGCATCAAGGAAAAGAGGTACTCATCTTTGGTACGCCGGAGTCCGGACAGCAGGGCGCCAGAGTGTGGTACGACTCAGCCAAGCTTCAGGCCTTCGGAGGCAGCGACTTCCGCGTCCAAATTTAGTGTTGAACGCTCTTCCTCGTTGCCATATCGTCGGAAAAGCGCATCGGGCAGGCCAGTTCCTGCACCATTCACGGTGCGCCATCCAGGGGTAAAGAAGGCTCTCTCTATTGCAGAGGATGTCGTGTTACGGTGTCCTGACAAAACGGAAGAAACTGCGGTTAGAAATCTGCTGAAAGGGTGAGATAAAGATGTACTCATCTTCGTCATTTGCACATATATCGCATTCGCGCCTACGACCGTTCCTCAATAGGCGGCGGTCAGAGATGAAGACGGGATTCAAAGTGGAAGGAAGGTACGCACAAGGCACAAGGCCCGCTCAGCCGGAAGGATTGAAACCGGAGGGCCAGGGATGAGTATCGGGATGTGAGAGCAGAATTGATAAGGCGTACCTTTTGGAACGAAGTCGTCGAGCAAAGACGAGAGGTACATCCAGTCATGGACGACATGAAACGACTCGACAGCCATTGGAAGGCGAAAGGCGCTGCCAGGTCGGGATCCGAAGAAGGGTGGCGACTAGAAGGTTGAGAAATGCATGAGTATCGTGTCCCAGAGCATCGTCACCGTCTGTAGCTTCTGCGAGGGTGATAATCGGTGTCGAATGTAGTCGTCCGGTTGTGTAGGAGCTAGAAATGTGTGGGAGGGGTGGGGTGGTTAGTGGGTAAGCGGTGTGAAGTACTATCTACGGGAAAGGATAAATGAGACGTGCGTCGCTAAGGAGAAAGCGGGAATGTGTAAGTGAGAATGTGCATTGCTATGGGGGCCGCATGCGGTGAGATGGCGTAACCCAAGAAAATAAAGAAAAAGAGAAAAGGAAACAGAGACAAGGAAATAGAAAAAAGGAAACCGGAACCCTCCCCGCGCCTACAAGCGCCCACCGCTCCCAACGCGGCCACTCATACAAACAACTCCCGGGGCCTCTCTCACACACTAAGTATGATCACCCCCACCACCTCTCTCACCAACAACATCCTCCTCTGGCGATGGCGGGCAGTCACGGTGATACGGAAGCTCTGGATGAACCTCACAGAGCACGCCACGACGACGACGACGACGTGAAGCGATGAGCAGAACCTGAAGACACCTGGATGGGCTTGATGTCGATCTGCTGCATCGGGACTTGGACAACGGGGGATAACACCACGGGTAAGGAGCTTTGAATAGGCAAGGGAGGGTCCAATAGCTGACCGGTACCCAATCAGCCCTGTGCCCCCNTACCGCAACTGCCATAGCCCCCGTTGCTGATCGATCCAAGTTCGACGTGTCGTCGGTCGTATCACCCCCACCACCCCTTGTTGGCACCGCCAGCGGCCTTCTCCAAGCACCACTGGCGCTAAACCACCACCACCACCACCACACCCCCCGCTCCCACCACTTTCCCGCACCACATCGCACCGCGACGTCGACGGTAGAGGGAATGCGAAGCGGAAGGACGACTTGGATGAATGGACCTGAACTAGGTCCATTCGCAAGCACATCGGTGGGGCGTATTGAAGCAAGCCGGTGGCCAGTCGGCTGCTCGTACTCCCCACCATGCGCTGCTCCTCGTCGAGTGTGCCAACGACTGCGCCCCATGTACCCACCCCTACACAGCACCCCGGTCCGCCAATCATGCTCTACGCCCGCCAACCCTCCTCAGCTCACAGACTACGATTGCTACCGCGACTCCTATCGCACCTGCACAAGGCGTCAGGCATCGGAAAGAAGGCAGTCAATAAGCTACTTACCTCCAAAGAACCCCATGCAAATCCACCTGTTCAAGTCCCTAACATCAGTCATCACCCTCCATCGCCTCGCCCATCTCCACAGTATCGACGGATAAGATAGTGAGGCGCTTGAGCTGGTGCGCCATCTTCACCGTCGCTTCATCCAATTCCACGACGAGGACCTCGTCGGTGTTGTCGCCTGTCCAGCGCGAGAGCTGAATGTGTCCGACGAAGACACTGTCCGTCTTCCGGGAAGTCGAGGAAGGGACTGGCGGGAGATTGGGGGACGATGGTAGAGAGGAGGCTCGAGCGATCTTCCGAGCCTGGAAAGAGGGTGGAGTGCGAGTGCGTCCACGCGAAGGCTCGGGTGAAGCCGACTCCGAGGGAGATCCTGTGCTCTCCTCACGACGAAGGGATGAGGAAGAGGCGGGTCGCCCTTGAGTACGGGTATGCGAGGGCGCCTGTGCTCATTGACTTTCCCGTTTCCCGCCATCTAGACATTTTCGACAATTTGGACAGTTTGACCAAGGTACAAGTCCAGTTTTGACCTTCACTTGCCCTCTCAATTCGAAAGATTTCGAGTGGCGGGCTTTTCGAAGAGGGGAAGTGGGTTATCTATTTCAACCCGGCCCCTTGGTATTTGGCCTGAATGTCCGGCTTTCAAGAGACTGCTATTCGATATCGGTACGACACTGCTATCGTCTGATCGTCTTCACTGAACTTGGCTTATATTGGCGTAGGACGTTCATACAAAGGGTCGCCGGCTTCCCCTTTTGCAGCCCCCGCTAACGTACACTCGCTCTCGACACGGCGTACGCATCAACCCGAGTAAGCATCTCCGCCAGGCATCATCGGTCTCCAGACGAGCCGGCAGAACCAACGCTCATCTCACTGCCTTCTATCTGCGCTCTGGTAGGTAACCTTTTCCCATCCAATTCCACCTATCGAGCATAGGTATTGCCCGTCCCTCTAGACTCTGTGCGTTCAAAAATTCTCTTTAATCCCAACCGCCTCGCTTTAACCATCGGGCTTCTAGCCACCGACAAAGATAGCGAGATTTCGCCTGGTGTAGCTCACCTGAAGACTTTCCCTGCAGTTGGCAAGTGCCTCCATCACATTCTCATTCTTGAGGTCATTGACGGCGCCAACGAATACCTCGGGTAGTTCAAGTTGGAGCATGTTACCCTTGTCAGGCTCTTCAAGGCGCAATTCACTGCCTATACCCAAGGCGCCTACCCTTTTACCATTGGTCTCGGTCTGGGACAGACGCCTTTGGAATATTGGGGGGCTTTCGAGCGCCAGGGGTAGTTGCAGTGAGTAGTATCTTCCTTTGCACCCGCCAATACACTTATTTTCTGTTAGGCGTTGGTGTGAAGCTTTTATCTGCAGTTCCCCACTCCATGGCCGATGAAAGGACCATATCCTACATCACCATGTTCAACGCCGCTCAACGTTCCCGTCAGAATGTCAGCACCGTTGCGGCCATGGCCCAGGTACGTGGCAAGCAAGTACTCTTTGCTCTCGTGTTGACTGAGCTACTGGCCGATGCTTCCATTCCCTTCCCTTCGTGAGCAAATCACCAGCGCCGACGAGGTGTCAAATCCACGCCAGTTCCAATAGAGGAGGACATGGGGGGCCCTTTTGAGTTGGGAAATTGGGTTAAGAGGTCTACGTTCGTCTTTGTTTCATCCCCGCCCATCCCCGCCCATTCCCTATTCCTATTCTCCCCATCCGCCCTCCTATAATAGGCTACCACTGTGCTGTTGACGCTTGGGTGAGGATCACGTGACTGTACACAATTTCCACCGTAACCTACCTTTTTACGCTCGTGCCGGAAATTTTGGGCCTGTAACTTACTATATATGCCCTGGGGCGACTTTGATACGCAACCTTAAGATTCAATAGCCCCGTCATGTAGGCTACCAATGGCCATCTTCTTACCGCCTCAGTCTTGTATTCGATATCAAGGTCTCGCTATCCTCAACCGCGCGGGCTTCACTCCAACCCGAGTGTCGAACCCTCGCGCTTCTGCAGTCTCTCCTCGCTCCTGAATTTTCGGTGTCACCTTAACCCGGTGCCTCCAATCCTGTAGCGATGGATGGCAGTTTGAAGATCCATCCAGATTGACGAGGTACGACGAACCTTTTTCTTGAGAAGTGTTATTTTGAAATCGCTGACTATATCCACTTCTGTATGGCCTACCGCCCAGCGCTCGCCCCGTGAGTGAGTGGAAAGACTTCCTCATAGTTTGATTCTATCCCGAGGCTCTCGTTCTCTCTCTTCTACACGGATTTCAAAACCTCTAGCCCTCGGTCTTGTGGTTATGGGAACAAGCATATGCTGAGTGAGAGGTGTACATGACAGGCTAGCAAGGCGAGCCAGGTCGGCGAGGCCTAGGGAAGAGCGGCGGCTGTTAAGTATTATCAGTACTGGCACCGAGCTCGTGTCAAGAATCTTGTCAAAGGACTACTATCGCTGAAAGGGCTCGAGAGCAGGACTGCGTCTTACGGTCGTACACACTCTCGAGTTAAGATGGATATTGACCCGGGGCTGCAAGATAGGTAAGCTTTCTGCTCTCGGTCATCCTTCGTATGCCTCAACCAGTGAACTGAACGCGAACTCCACCTAGAGCGTGTTCTTCACGAAAACGGAGAGCTCCTGAGGCTGAAACACCTCAAATCAACGTACAAGGCGATTCTACCTCAGGTAGCAAGAGGAAAAAGCTGAAGAATGACAGTAATCGAGAATTTCGAAAGAAGTACTGCCAGGCTGATCCACCCCCAGTGGTGCAAGAAACTCTCAACTCCCACAAGACCCAACCTTCAGATAGAACTCTGACTGGAAGTTCTGAAAGCGAAGGTGCGTTGTAATCTGCAAGTTTCTCAACACCAACCTTTCAACTGGATATACAGCGGTACAAGGGCGTTCGTTCTCGTTAAGGGCACCTCGTACCAGCATCCACACTGTGGGTGTTCAGAGCGGTACTCGGGCGTCTCAGTCTTCTCAAGAAATGTTTCCGCGGAGTACGTGCTGTCACTTATCCAAGTTGCACCCTTCATGCTCAGCATGCTCAGTCAATGAAACAGAGCGTGAATCTCTTGGGACGCAGACGCGCATCGAAGGTAGGAGCCTCTCGGACGGCAATCGGCAGCGAGATGTACAATCGACTTCCGCTCTACCCCTCCCGCGAGACCCCCACGTTGCAAGGGAACGGAGAATAGTGTCCCGAGTGAAACCGCTAGTTCACGAAGGTGAGTCAATCTTGCGATGCCGCTTAGCTGTCACTGACTTTTGCTTGGTCTTCCAGCAAGTCTTACTAGCCAACTCGCCTGGGATCGCAATGGCGAGGAGGATGACCTGATAGAACGTGAAGAAACAGTCTTGCGTCATGACAACGACGAATGGACGGAGGGTGACAGTAGAACATTGGCACATGGGCATGGTTCCGAGGAGAGGGATGTGTCATCGAGGGTCAGCGGTGCTCGCGTTCACAATGGTGAGAGCATTAGGTCTCCTTGTCCCGATATTCCCTAGCTAAGCAGCCGTCAGCCGTCCTTACCAGCGACCTCGCTGGCACATACAGCGATGAAGACGATTCACAGTGGGGAGGGGAATCGAGGAACTTGTCTCCCACCCCTGCTTTGGAGCAGGATGACGGTTTTGACGAAGAAAAGGAGATCGCGCCCAGTGTCAAAAACGTAAATGTTGTCTGGAGTAAGTACTGCTTTGAGTTGGCTCCCATCGCCCTTCGCTGATCCGTTCCGACCCACTCAGCGAATGTCGTCAGCCAACTAGCTGATGATGAAGGTGCGGGGGGAGATTCAGAGGACCACAGGCACAGCGAGTCAAGTAAACACGGCGATGGCTCAGGGAGAGGCGGATATGAATCAGAGGACGATGATCACGAAGCGGCGACCCACAGTCACGAATCGGCGAGGGACGATCATCAGCCAAGAGGCGGAAAGGAGCGGCATGCGCCGACGGCACTCTCTCAAGAGCGATTCTATGTGTCCGGAGAGGTTCTGCCCTTTGTCAGTAGTATGGGGGTCCATGGTGGTAAACGCATTGCATCCCTTAGCTTACCGCCCGCGAGCTGAAACCCTCATGCAGCAAACCTCACCAGCGCAGTGGCCGGCGCCACCATTTCTAGCGAGGGCGAGTCGCAGGATTACGCTTATGACGCAGAAGATGAAGGCGAACAAGTAATCAGAGAAGCGAAGCCGGTGATAAAAGCGGGATATTCTATAGTGCACGGCGATGGTGGCATAGGACAGAAGGAAGCTCGATCCAGCGCCAGTTGTCTCCGGGTCTACGATGGTGAGAGAGTTGTGTTGCTCAAATTTTGTATCGATAATGTTGACGTTGAACGCTTTTCAGCGATTCTCGTTAGCCAGGTTGCCAGCGATGGTGGGACGAGTAAGCGCGGCCGGGAGGGCTATAATAAAGGGAGAGAAGAAGAGACAGCGGCGCCGTTCCAGGAAGCCCACCACACTTCGCACGAAAGGGAGGTACCATCAAGGGTTGGTGGTGCACGCGTGCACACAAGTGAGTGCACAACATTCCGCGTATTGTCATTTCCCGGCTCAATTGCCTCCAGCCGTCCTTTCCAGTACAGTCAACAACTTTGAAAGCGGAAGCGAGTGTGGTTCAGAAGCGGGAGGCGAAGCACCGGACATGCTGCAACCACCTCCATCGAACGGAATCTACGAGTCTGAGGAGGTAGAAGCAGAACCCAGGGAGGATCGTGATGGCACTGGTGCTCAAAAGAGTAAAGAAAATGGTTTCCCCACCGTTTTCCATTCTAATTACCTGTGTCCAGTGTGCCGACCAAGTGACGTCTCAGCTGTTGGAAGTGATGATGGTGCCGGTTCTAAGTCTGACGTTCCACTTCATGATTCGCACCCAGCATCTCCTGTCCAAGGTTGTACGGTTGAGGTGGAAAAGCTTGCGTTGAAGGGCATTAGCGTTCGGGTTGAAGGTGGTCAGTGCATGTCGCCTCCTATGCCTTGATTTCGTTTGCTCACCTGCAATGCAGAGCACGGCCTTCCGCAGGGAGAACAGTTGGAAGAAGAAGACGGACCACCACCAGCCCCAATGTCGAGCCCCCGGGAGAGGGAAAATTCCGCGTTGATTCCAGACGCGAACAGGAACGGCGACAACGCCCCTGGTGGTGAGTGTCATCCGGCTCCTTGCTCCCGACCGGACTAACTACCTATAGGAGGTGTTTCTGGCCTAGCCGTCCCTGCTGAATATGTGGGTGCCGGTTCACATGTGGCCGGAGGAGGTGACGACAATGCGCCACCTTTCCAGCCGAGCAACACGACGCCTGGTCAGAAGAAGCCGCAGTCACCTATGGATGACATGGCACTGCCTAACGGTGTGTAATGTGACCACTAATACCTTTTAATCGGCCTGGCACTCATCGAGCGCCATTAGAATGGAGTCGAGTAGGCGAATCCCTCAGAGCGCAAAACATTTCAAAAGATGCCTCTGTCCAAACTGAGACTGAACACGCCGCGGCTCAAAGCCGTCGTGAAACAGGTCAGCTGCCGAGTGATGAGAGTGCCAGTACGTCCCTCAGCGGCAAGGTGAGGACGGAGGGCAGTGGTGAGTATCCACGGTGGCTACTCCGATACAAATTAATTCCTGTTCTATAGCGGCTTTCTGGGAGCCCTCCGCATCCGATGACAGACCACAGCCTGGTAGAACGGATGTGGTTCATGAACGGCGACGTTCAGATTACGTAGATCGTGGTCAAGGTCAGTAACACGTCCGCGATCGCTCGCTATTCATCGCTCACTCCGCCTGACCGGGAAGGCTATCCGACACATTCGAACCAATGCGACAGTTTTGCCATACAGAGCGATCATTACCGTCGCCTCGCGACGTCCCCATGGAAGGTGCTGTCGTACAACACATCTCGTCAAACCTCACCATAACCGGAAGTTAGCCATAGAGACTCGGGTCGAGATATCGAGACGGGGTATCCAGGATGCGTTCCACGAAGTTCCTCAGGGAACCGAACGGGAACGGCAAGGTCAGTTTTATCCCGCATGCCATCTAGTGCCCTGTGACTGATCGCTTGCCAGTCCTTCCGCTTCCCACTATTCCATTGTCTGTTCCTTTCTCTCACCACGGCCGTGTATCCGCGAGTATGGGCAGAGATGTGCAGATGCTGGGCGACGACGACATGGACTTGGACGAAGGCGAGCAGGGACCATACACCAGTGCCACCCCTGGCACCCGCAGTGCGCTTCCGGTCCACCCGTCCACACGAGTACCCATTCGCAGAGGCGGCCTATCCAGCTTTGCCACTCAACTGGATCCTAGCACATTCTCGCATACTCAAGATCTTCCGACGTCCATGGATTTGGATATGCCATCCTCGCCTGTTTCTATGGGTGTCCATAGTCAATCGTATGGTACGTCGCAGATAGCCATTGAACTTGAATTTCAGTCCTGCTTTCGGTCAGGCAGTGTCTGACTTTCTTACCCCGAAATTGGGTTGACACGCTGCCTGCTCTATTTACACTCTCTTCAGCTGCAACATCACTCCGGTTTTTGTCGTCCATTTATTTTTCTCTTGTGTTTGTTCCATCGTCATCGCGATGCCACACTGATACCCTTCTGCTAGTTGACCCTGTTCTTGAGCACAGCCATGTGCACGCAGATATCGACATGCATGGTAGGATAAGTCCGTCCACATACACTCCACACGATAATTGATCTCGATTTGTTCTTGTGATGCAGGAGGGACGTTATCAAATCTGCTGTCTCACCCGCCATGGAGGGACACTCACAGTTCGTTCTCCGAAAGCAGCGCCGGTCCCTCTTGTTCTGAGGGCGGGAGTGAAACCGACTGTTCCAACGAAATCATGAGTGATGGTACGTCTCATTTCACGCAACGATTTTGCCGGTTCCAGCACTGAGTGCCTTCTAGGGAGAGATTCTGTTGCGTCCATGCGTGCCAATATTTCTGGCCTTACGTTGAGCCCAGCCGTTCACAAGTCCCGCGGAATGGAAACCTACCCCCGGGGTTCACCAGGCTCCGCTCATGTCTCACCAACAAACTCTTTCGCGACAGACAGGTCGACAACTCCGGCGCCCACTCCTGGGGATACAGCATCTTTCAATGCATCCCCCTCCGCCATCTTCGAGCTTCTGAAGTCGTCCGCGACATCGTTTGTTGGCCGCGTAGCAACTCATTTCAACCACCCACCTCCCGCTGTTACCCTTGTAGGCGAATCTTTCGATCAGCAGTTGAAGGGGAGGCATGTTCTTCCAGAATCGTTGGAGAGCGGGTTGGAGGGGGGAAGTGGTGACAAAGGCGACGAACACGGCGGCTTCGGAGTCCCCCAGACTCGCTCATTGAAAGGAAAGCAACAGTCGGAGGAAAGGGACGACAGGCTGGGTGGTGTTGCGATGCGTTCCGCTAATGCGAAACTCGATACGATTACCTCGCCTCTATCATCGACCACTCCAAAAGGGTTTCCATCCGTCTTTTCTGTTAAAACTCGCTCCCCACTTGTCAAATCTCAACGCTCGAGCACATCGTCCTCGGGCTTCTCGCCCGCTCAAGAGGATGAACGACCACCTACCCTAAACGAGACGCCCAGGCATAAGGGTGCCGCTCCGCTACTTGAAGATGAGGACAAGTCACAAGGTTCCAAGTACACGGATGAAGCCGCCTTGCCTCCCTTATCGACTACTCCGAAGGGACCTCCGCCTTCTTTTTCTGCCAATCCCCGCTACCCACTGGCCAAACCCCAACGCCCAAGCACATTGTCTTTAAACTTTTCGCCCGCTCAGAAAGATGAAACTTCACATGGTGAGGACAAGTCACAAGGGTTCATGCACAGGGATAAAGATGGCGAGGCGGAGAGCGGCGGGGAAGGTAGCGACACTAGCGAGGGTGGAAATCAAGAAAAGGATCCCTCTACGACTCCTAGCATCCCGAGCGGAACGCCTGCAAACGACCAGGAACGCCAGACCTTCGGGAGGAAAGGCAGGGCAGAAGAAGAGGGCGACCGTAGGTCGGAGGTGGATTCCATGCCGGAGGGATACAATCTGGCGAAGAAGGGAATGTCCGCAGAAGTCAGGAAGAGACATGCCTTCGAACGGTTTCTAGTGAGCAGGCTTCACGACGGGGTCGAAAGCGATGATGGCGACGAGGCGAACGATTTCGGAAGTCGCAAGAGTTCCGCTTTGCCCGCGGAGAAACAATTGAAGGCGGATCAAGCCACCCCAACTGGCGCTGCGCTGCATTCCGAGTTCGCTGGCTTCGATTCCCTTACCTCGCCTCTGCCAACACCAGGAATTTCGGAAACACATTCCCCCGATGTTTCTCTCTGTCCTCGGTCCACACTAGCTATAACGTCATCGACAAGCGGGAGATCCTTGACATTTCCCTTGCCCGATCGCGACAAAGGACAGCAGCTTACTACAGATAAGGGTACGGTTCACAGGCTGGAACGTGAGAGTGGCCGAAATGACGATTACCCACAGTATTCCACACCAAGGGGTGAGGGCAGAGATGGATATGCTGATACGGGGGGGGAGGGCAGTGGCGATACAAGTCCCGTACCTGGTGATAGTGGGGGCGAAGGGGAGGTCAACCCTTGTAATATTCGTTATCGCCCCGATAATATCAGGGTAGACCCTCGTCCCCGAATTTGGACACCGCTCGAAAACGACACAGACGGCCGATTAGGGGGCGGGGAAGGCAGACCAGGCGAGGATGATAATATTGGATCAGGGGGCCATTATCACACTAACTCAGTGGATCCGACTCCGAGTCGGCTCGACGAAAGCGATAGACGAAAAACCCAGGTATATCACGGCAGGGAAATGGTGGCAAGGGAGATACGAGAGAGGGGAATGATAGGTTTGAGGAGCAGAACACGTCTGGGGAGCGGGGTTTGTCTGAGGAGCTGCAAAGGGACGCGGGAGATGCCGGTTCTTGTGACGAATGGAGAGATGAACACAGCGATTACAGGTTAGAGGGGCGACCCACAAAGTCAAGCAGTTCAGAGGAGGACAGGCAAGCCGAACGGCAAGGTGGCTTCGAAGTACCGGGGCGGATTCCAGGTAC
>JANDKE010001820.1:0-12374 GCA_027627275.1 Coprinellus aureogranulatus | reverse complement strand
CTACATTTGAAGATAAGATTCATATGACGAGGGTGGCTTGCTACGCACCTCGGATGTGAGAGAAAGGGCCTTCTCTCCGAAGACAAAACGGGTCACCGTCCGAGTGTACTGACGACGTGGGGGCCATCTACTCCAGTCGCCATACCCTCTGCCTCCAAACCACTCTAAGCACGGAAGCAAACGAGTCGAAGGAACAACGATATTGAGCGTCCAGAACTTGGTGCCACCGAAGACGTCGCGCACTGTGGGGCCCAACACTCCCCCCCTTGAACATTGAGCATATCGAACAAGGCGTCGCAATCAGACGAAGAACCCAAGAAAGGTTCAAGACGGTCGTAAATGACGATCTTAACCACTTTGCGCACCTCCGCGCGAGCATGGGCGCTTGCTCGCGCCACGTCCATTAAAGTAGCCCAGTCACAGAAGCCGAGAACGATCAAAAAGACCTTCTGCAACGAGAATACCCTGGCACCGGAAGGAACGGACGAGTCCATGAAGGAGTATGGTCTGTCACCCAACAGTTATGCATAGGTCTTATAACGAAAGTCAAGAATTTACGCACCAACGCTGATTGTGCGACTGAGAAGAAAGGGAGGAATAGGTGTTCGTTCCGCATCCACGACCCCAACTTATCCTTACTTATATACGTCGGGCTGTGCGCTCATTTTGATGGCGGACCGGCAGTTGCCGAGTGCTAAGCGCCCTACTCCTTCCTACCGTAGTAAGCGATGACTAAGAGCTGTAGGACTTCTTACCCCTCCCCAGGTCGGCCTGAGGGTTCCGTAGCATTCACTCGAGGTGACACAAAATCCATCTGTAGACAATTGTTAAGTTACGGGTTTTCCCCCTCGCGCCACTGCCAGCGTATCACAGTCAATACAGTGGTCCATTATCACGAGCTCGCAAGCAGAAGTTACAAAAACGGGCGGCAATTCCATACTTCATAGCCATCAGGCTACGAGAAATCTACCGAAGATTGCGGTTCTCCTGACTCTACGATTTACCAATCACCCTCCCTCCGCCCACTCTCCGAAACGATTGCTGATCAGTTACTGCTGATATCGCTCTCCTCCTAGAGGGCGGATTCAATCATTGGGCATTCACGCCACTGAGTATTATAAAATCAACTTACCGGGGTGCTATGAACCTCAAAGTCGGATGTGTCGATGAACTTTGCGATGGTCTCCGAGTCGATTACCGCCGCATTAGAGTTCAGCGCCTCCAGCAACGCATGAACGTTATCGGGGTACTGCTCGCCCATGAATGCACCTAGCGCCGTGCTAAGCCGGCCCTGCATCGCAGAGGCCACTTCTGCCTTGCGAGAATTTTTCGCCTTGAGACTAGACTGACTCGGAGTAGACGCGAAGGTTCGGGTTGTGCTCGAATGGCTGGTGGCGGTCGTCAGCAGCGAGCCACCTTTCTCCTCAGAGGATATCTGCTGAGCGACACGGTCGGTCATGGTTAGAATAGCGCAAACGTAGGCGTCTGGATTCTGAACAGACGAGGTGGAAAATGGCAGGGCAATAGTGTCCCTGCCCTTATATAACGAGCGGTATACATCCGGAGCAACTTATTCCATCGGAGCTACAGATAGCCGGAATTCGAAAGCAACCGAGAAAAAAATAACCCAAACAGAACTTGAACACTGTCTCTGCTCCCCTCCCCTATCTAGACCGGAGCGCATAGTTACACACTCGCGTCTTCTTCCTTCGTCAGGGTACTACAACAACAGGAGGTCAATGTAAGGGAAACCTCCCATGAATGGATTATCCGCTCACTCTATGACCATTCGTTCGATGAACAGAAAATCCTCAGGAGACACATTCAAGACTGCACCCCTGAGGTCAGTCTTTACTACCAAGAGGCACCCTTTGACATCGAGATTAGCGCCACCATGATAGCTACGCACAAGATCGTTCCGCTCTTCGAAGGGCTAAGCGCTCAGAAATCAATAAAGCACTGTCTGCGAAAGTGCGATAGAAAGATTACATACGTGGTTCGACCTGAAGATAACGAACTTGTAGGGCGCTGGAATGCCGCCATTTGCTGGGTACCGATCAACGTGGGTGATAAAGGTGTCGAGGTTGTAAACCAGCGAATGGCGAGGAATACTGATATGTATGTATACTCGGAATGCAATGTCGACGGCTCTGATGATAGCACCCCCACTCCTTTCTATGGGGACAGAGACGAGCTGTAGCTTAGAACACTTTGTACCCAGATACGCGCAGCGCAACATCGGGGAACGCTGCACCTGAAAGGAGCATGAGAATCACGCAGTGGAGGTGAACAGTGTCTCCTATTTACCTTCGCGTAGAACCTGGCGTTAGCCCTATACTCCTGCAATCTAGCGTCGTCGCAGGGCATATTGATCGTGAGACTATGGCGGAGAGCGGGGGGCTCGAGTTTAATACCGTCACGAAAGGACGCATGCCGACGCAAAGCGCGGCAGGTGATCCGAGCGCAGGAAATGTCGCGAACTTATCGCGTTGAGGCACACACGCACGGCTGATGATATGTAGTGGCATACAAGCGGAGGGTACATACGCATATAGCCCACGATTACTGAGCCCCACGCCAACGTCATCAGCAGCATCCTGCCGCCCAATTGCGCATATTTAAAAGGCAAAGGTGCATAACACACGACTCTAGGCAATCTGCGAACCATCGAAGGGAGGGTGTTGAGCGACGAGTCTCGGCCAGAAGTNAAATGCAAGCCCACCTTTCAGCCTTCGGGATCTGGTCCNAAGGCGGTAGGCTGATGGGAAGGCTTGTAGTTTTTACACCTCACATTGCGGCATCGGGTGCTGAAGCGCCAGACAAGCGCGGTTTCTGCCAGGAGGTAATCGACGTCTTCATAGCGTGAAGGAGGCGCTGACACATCAACGTTCCAAAGAAAACTTGCGGCGGCGTCGTCCCCGATTGTGCAGCGTTCCTTGGAAGGGCAATAAATGCCACACGGCTTGGTCCAATGTCGATTATTGGACCGAAAAACGTATGGGGCACTGGTCCGTCGNGTGGCTCTGACGGACGGGCTATCGGTCTTGATAGTCGATACACTGCTGATCGTGGTGGGGAAAAAGCAGTAAACACGCGTGGATGTCAAGAGATTGGACTGGCACATGATGGGCGACGCCAACACGGTTTCAAGCATTCCGCCCTTCAGGACACTGAGCGTAACTCTACAAAGTCTAGCAAAGGGAGTTGAGCCAAAGATGGGACGAAAAATTTAGAAGTAAGGCGGTATTAGACTAACCTTCTGACCGCGCTTGGGCAGTGTGGCCAGCAGGACGTTGGCCACNGAGGAAGAGTAGCCTTCATAGGTAGGAGTGTAGCACCACCCTCCGTATCCCTGCGCGGTAAACCAATCCACCCAGCTCCCGGCGTGCTCTGNNTCGACTGACGAGCATGTTGAGGTCGTAGGAGGAATCAAGTTTCGCGGAAAGCACGGTGTTTACGCCAATCTCGTAGTCGCACTTGAACGCCAGTAAACGACGAATGTTGGAACCGACGATACCGGCACTCGTTTCATGAAGGTGAGCAACGAACTCATGGAAGCTATCACGAGCCACGAATGGCTCGATGATAGTCTGAGTGCGATCTTTTACCTCGAAACGAGCCGCGTCGCGCCCAGTGCTGTCAGCACGAGAAACAACCATCAAATGCCCGCCAGTCGCAAAAGTGTAGGATGTACCCCAGCAATTCAGGAATTTGGTACACCTCGCGCGCCTTGACCAGCGGTCGTATTCGCGAGCGTCTGACTGCTGCTTTACTCATCGGCTTGCTGGAGGGAAATTCTCGTTTGAAATTCAACCGGCCAGAGGTGCCGCGTCCAATAGGAGGGCAAGGGCTTATAAGGAAAGGTGGAGGGGGTTGTAGACCGCCTTGGTTACGACTGACGGGCATTACCAGCGAGCGAGGTGAGAGGAGATGAGATAGCTGGGGAGGGGTGTGAAGATGGCGTAACTGCACAGGAGTAAGCGTCTTTTAACAAGTCTCTGCATGCTAATTAACGAATAAGCGGGTTTGTAGGACAATTTGTTGTACGGCTGATGCGACTGCCCACCTGACAAAGGGGGGAAAGACCCCCTCCCCGCACATCCCTAATCGGAGCAATGAGCAGCTTTGAGAGAACTGAGTTCAGTCAGCAGAAATACAAGCTGAATAAGAGACGTAATCACACGCACTCGACCACCATCATCTCCACCAGATACATCTCCGTTTCGCAGATCGACCTCAATTCGCCTTTACCATCGCTCTTCACAACCAATACATCTCCCATTACGTCCAGATTCTCCCCCCCCTTGAAGCCGTTGATCAAACGATTCCTATCCGCAAAGGGCTATAGAAACCGTTAGACTTGTCGGAAGAGAAGGTTAAACGATCTCGTACGTGATTCGTGTAGAACAGCGTAAAACGAAAG
Organism: Coprinellus aureogranulatus; assembly: GCA_027627275.1. NCBI lineage: Eukaryota > Fungi > Basidiomycota > Agaricomycetes > Agaricales > Psathyrellaceae > Coprinellus > Coprinellus aureogranulatus. The sequence goes on along the minus strand of JANDKE010001820.1, from coordinate 7,951 downwards.
GTGGAATGCAATGGGTGGTCAAGAGGATACTGTGGAATTTCGACCATCACATTGCCCAAATTCTGTACCAGGGCACTGTGGTCTTCGACATGGGGCACATAGATCATAAACGCGAGGTCCGTAGGACGAGGGAAACGAGTGCCCCTGCCCTGAACAGCAACCTCCACGGCGTGTATACAAGAGCAGTTCATCCCGACGAACGCACAGTGGAACAATTGCCACCCCCGCTGCTTTACGACGCGGTCGAGCATTCGCGTACGACATGGAAGAAGAGGTCTTACACTGGCTAGTAACTTCGACTCGGCGACCATAGCAGCCACACATTCGGACGGGCAAGACATTGCGAGCGGTTTCAAGCTACCCGAAACCCCCTTTATAGCCTGATATGCGTGGTGCCATGGCTATGACGAGCGAGACCGAATCGCTGGAACGGGCCCATGAAGGAGGGTGCTCAGTCACCTGGAGATGAAGGAAGGGATCAAGACGCGTCTCGAGCGTGATGCACGGTTTTGCTGGTAGCCAGGTACCCTGTAATGGCAAGAGAGTCCCAGCCTAAAAACCCCCGGTGGCAGGGTCATTTCATCCGAGTCACCCGAAACCGAATACAGTTGGATATATGCTAGCTATTCTACAAAGGGCATACTAGATACATTGCTACGTCTACGAATGCGTGTTGTATTTCCTGCGTCGCTTGGAGGGACCTACGCAATATATGAGACTGAGATAAACGAGACGAAAAAGTTACTGCCCATACCTGGACCTTCATCTCCTCCCGGAGACGCTGAACGTTCCGTTTTAGTGCCAACCGCGTTGGCGTATTCGACGAATGTAGTATACGCCGAGAAGTACATTGTATCTCCGGGGACGAAGCCCGAGCCCACGCCCGAAGGATTCCACCAGGTACGGCGAATCGGAACCCCTTACCCAGAGCAGGTTTCCCCAAGCAGCCCCGACACTCATCCAACTCCCGCAGGAGGCCGGTTGAAACCGAACGCTGTTGGATTTGTCACCAGGAAACCCACCAATTCCCGAATATACTTTGGGTCTCGGTTGCCAGTTGTGAGCACTCCGCACTGCACAAAGATGTGACGACGAGTCTGGATAGGACATCCACACTCGCACTCGGGATGTCACGTCAATGGCAACCCCAAGATGTGCGCACGCTTTTGCCGCGCTATTCTTAATCATGCACCTATCGGGGAGTATTATGTTCGTTTCAACATCCCCGAGGATCCTGAGTGCGAGTGTGGATGCCCAGTCCAGACTCGTCATCATATATTTATGTGGTGCGGAGTGCTACACACTGTCAACCGAGAACCGAAGTACATTCGGGAATTGGTGGGTTTCCTGGTGACGAATCCGACAGCGTTCAGTTTCAACCGGCCTCCTGCGGGGAGTTGGATGTAGTGTCGGGGCTGGCTTGGGGGTTGTGGCGGAGGAGGGAGAGGCGGCAGGGGGCTTGTCGTGGGTGGGCGAGGCAGCCTTGGGAGCGGTGAGAGTGGGGGACATGGACGCGTCCTCAGACCTGTCAGTCCTGTCCTTCTCATGAGAACTCGACTGCTCCTCCTTGTGCAAGACACGTGTTGACCGCTCTGGAGAACCTGCACACCGTCCCTCAGTCGCCCCGGACACCGCACAGACAGCGGACAACTCACCCTGCTCTGCGCTGCCCGCAGCGCTGTCCCCGCCCACCGCCTGCCCCTCCGACTTGGGTGCTCGAGCTCTGGGGGGTGTGCGGGGGTTTCGCCGTTGACGTGTCCCGCCTTGCTCTCGGGGTCGCTGGCGCTCATGCTGACCGACGCTGGGGGTGGTGGTGGTGAGCCCTGTGGGTGCTGGGGCAAAGGCGACGGGGGAGACGACTCGGACGGGGAAGCGGCAGCCATCGACAGCTAAGCAACCACCCGAATATCTCCAAAATATTCCTCAATATCCAGATTCACGTGACACAACGCGTGGGTTGGCGGCGCGTCAACTCGAAGGTTCATCCCACACCACATGGATCGCTCAAAGCCAGCAGCGCCATCCGACAGATATGCCATTCTGCAGAGAAAGGTCGACGATCTCGAGCATGTACACCAGGAGGGAAAGAAGNCGGTGGGTCTTTGCTCCCTTGCCTGATTCTCCTCGTCTAACGACCAAAAGCACCTAGCAGATGTAGAACGGCTAAAGGCAGAGCTCTCCAAGTACCAGAAGTACCACATGGACAACACGGAGACCATCGAGAGGCAGAAGAAGCACGCCACCCTCTTGGAAGCGCGTATCAAAGACCTCAAGAAAACTAAAGCGTCTGAAGAAATAGAACTGAATGAAGCTCGCATCAAACTCCGGGCTCTGGAAGCGGAGCGTAGTCGCGCCCATGTGCAGAGCTCTGAGGTTCACGACCTCAAGAACTCACTGCAAACCCTGGAGAACAAACATCGGGAAGAGATACGACAACGCGATCGCCGTATTGCAGACCTGGAGAAATCGTTGGCTGAAGAAAAGAAAGCTCGCGAGTCCTTGGCCAGTCAGCACCAGCAGTTCAAGAAGACGTCGGATTCCGAGGCGCGACAAACGACGGCGAAACTACAACTTTTGGTCGACCAGAAAACAGCAGAGGCTAGCAGGCTGCAGCAGGACCTCGCTCGTGTCAAGGAAAACGCTTTCTGCAAGGAAGAACATGTGGTTCTGCAATTGGAGCACCACAGAGCCCTTCTCTCCCGGGTCGCTTCCGAGTTCGGTAGACTGGCGACGCAGTTTGTTCACAAGGCCCAATTTGAAGGCCTCGAGACAAGCCACCATGCTTTGCAGGTGCAGAAATCCAAGCTCGAGCGGAAGCTGGCCAGTTCAGAGACCCAAGTTGCAGAGCTGGTGCACCTTATCCGACAAGTTCAAACGGACAATGTCCTCCTCTCTGAGCAGCTTGAAGATGCCTTGCAAGAAGTTGCGCTGGCCCGCTATATGACTTCTTGTGCGACCGCAGGCGAACGTCCCTCGCAATATGAGACTGAGCTTGCGGATCTCATAGCCATTCAGGGCTCGCTTCATCGCGACCAGCTGCTCGAATGCAAGATGGATACACGGACGGCAGAACTAATCGCACAGCTATACCGATACCACTGCAACCAACTTGCTTTCACCGCACGGCTGGTTTGCCAAGAATTGACGGTGACGGACACCATCGCGGCGCAGCAATCTAGTCGCGTTACAGAACTCCAAGCCTCACACGAAGCCATTGCAGCCCGTCTCAACAATGTTAGCGCAGAGTATGCAAAGGCGGAGGAGGAGCTTGGGCGGGTAGGCGCAGACAAGGCATGTGCCGAACGTGACCTGCGTAGTGTCATGACGAAGCTGGATGAGAAAGAAGCGGCACTGGCCGGCATCGAGGCGACGCATAAACACGCTTTGAAGAAGGAGCGAGACACAATCCAGCGCTTGACATCTACCATCCAGAAGCACCGCGTAGCAGAGGATGCTTTGCGTGACGAGATCGACAAGTACGTTCCCTTCTGTTGACCAGCGCTTCTCCTTATTGAAGACCGCAGGTTGACTGAAGATTTACAATCGCTGGAGTACTACTCAGCTGCTTACACAAACCTTACCAAGCAAATCAACCTGCTAGCCTCGCTAAACAAGATCGCCGAGGAGGAAGCTACCCAGCTGTCTCAATGCAACGCAGAAATTCTGGGGCACCATAATCCTGCTCAGCGGATCATGTATGTCGACCGCATTCGGCGGGAGCTCGCAGAAGCGAAGGCTACCATCGCTGAGCTGCAACTCGAGAAAGAGGCGGCGGAGCAGCAAGGAGAACAACTTCAGCAAGAACTGCAAATGTACACCAGTGTCATGGTCTCGTTGGAGAATAAGCCTAGGACGAATATGACGCGGGTGGCCAGAATGCCGCTTTCAACTGTCTCCGAGAGAGTCTGAACAAGTCATCCTCAAGGACGGGACGACCAGCAAATGGGGCAAGAAAGGAGCTGCATGCCGCACCAGATCTTACAGTGGATGAGTTCACGTAAGGTGTGCATCACCCCATCTACTACATTTCGAGATACTACAGTTCTCANTCAGTCTCAGGTAGTCACTCCCAGGTCTCTTCGTGTCATNTAGGGTTCTACCTATCGATTGCCTTTGAACGCGGTCGGACGGACGAGNGCAAGAAATTNGCGCATGTACAGAACAAGTAGTGCAGTGTGAAGAGTACCCCGACCTCAATCCCACTGTCTATTTGGGTTTCGAGGCCTTATGCAGAGTTCGGTAGATGCTACCGCATAGCCTGGCTCCTCAGCTCATACGAGTCGAGCTTCTGGTGAGCGTGCTTCATGAAAAGTGGCTCTGCTCTCGCATCCCATGCGTCGTCCTGAACCCTCTTGTACTCTGCCGGGGNGCCCTCCTTTTCCTCCTTCCACCACAGCCTGTTGAATGTTTCTGATGAGCCTTGGCAAAACCCTCTGGCATTTGTGTGCACTTACAATCCACCAGTGAGCAAAGCGATGAACACCACGAGTCCAACTGATCCGCCTATAAGACCAGCTTTGTTTCTCTGCAAGAAGTTTCCAACTGCTCCTTGAGGGTCTGGGTCCACAAAGCTTAGCTTCCTTCCAGGAAGCTGATCCTTACTTGGCGGGCTGGAAGGGTCATAACAATATTGCTTGAAGCATTCGCTGCACTTGAGCGAACGGGGTATCAAGGGAGTGGCTTTGAAGCGAGCACGAGTCTACTGCNGCGGCACTGGAGGCATAGTCCGAAGTTGGGGTCACCGTCNTTGGTGTTGGGTACAAAGCCTGAGATCACGTTCTTGTGAATTTGGTCAAAAATGAGGCGGGTATGTTTCAGGGTGTATGTTAGTTGGAACGTTGCGGTGCTGGAGTAAATATACCATTGATGAGTTATATTGTCGGCAAGTTGGACGAAGGGCAAACTGCTCACTTGGTCACAGGGTCATCTCCATTGAATGGTGGGGCATTGGGAAGGTATATAACTAGGGGATAATCAGAGGCGTTCNGNGGTTCACACCCAAAGAACGTTGCCCTGGCATTAACGCCCNTCTGAATGAACTCTTCCGGNGTTGNGGGGATAGGAGGGAATGGTTGATGAGTGTTCCTCAACAGCGTAGCTTGCCTGGACTTGGTGGTAATCAAGCTCGACCCGCTGTTGACCAAGATCGCATCAAATAATTCAAGGAGNAAGAAAGATGGATGATGCCACTTACTTTGGCCAATTCAAGTCGGGAATATCTGCACTNCCTTCNGCAGTGACAATCACGTCCAAGCCTCTTGCATTCACAAGTAGTGGTCCGTAGGGCACATTCTCGCCATTGGAGCTACCGTCAATGAGCTCAATCCAATCCGACTTCGAGTCCCCGTACACCGCTGGATTCAGTGCCGTGAATGGACTGGGCCAATTTGCGACATCGTCTGCTCTTGTCCGCACGGACTGGAGAAGGCGCTTTAGGACATAGAGGATACCCGCACCGTCTTCNGCACTGAATTGGGTGATGCTATTACGCGCAAAGTCGAATATTTGCTGATCAAAAAGGACGTGAATCGCTNGTCGAAGCATGCACGTTTATACATCGGAATGGAAACTCACATTGAACAGGCCTGCNCTTGTGCCCATGACGAAGCCTGCTTGGTCAAAGCCCACAACGCACGAAGTCCCATTTTCGAAGGTACCATTAACTAGACGCGTTCCAGCGTACGTCAGATTCATTCCTGCGGATAGCCCAGGATCGTAGGANGCAATTTCCAGAGGTGTGATCTAAGTCGCAGGGAGATAGTCAATGCCTTTACCCCGGTTCATGTCGTTCGAACGGNTATACCTCATAGACCGTCGCATCCAGGCCAAGAGCCGATGTAGAATTTGAGCCTGAAGGTCTTGAGTTNGCAACCACNATAGGGAAAGGTGTTTGAAAGTTTTGATAGGTCGGTAACTTGGTAATTTGGGACCACAGCTGGCCGGCTCCATGGGCGGTATCGTTTGTNAGGAAGTTGTCTCTTGACGTNTGGTTCAAGAAGTGGTAAGATATCATTCTNGACCAAGGGTCGACCATACTTGTGTCACTACNAAANANATATTGAATATTAGTCGCCTTTCAATGAGCGCNANAAGGTCCGACGCTCCTCCGAGAAGTGCGAGAAGAATGGGCTTCCACTCACATCCCAGTTTGCGCNTTGGCCATTACNCTCCACAGGATGCTGCCAAAAAACCACTGGTTCTCGTCNGAGAACAGATTGANACCATCGGGNGTAACGAATGGAATATCCAGCATCCATCCGTTAAGCCNTTCGCCTCCAAACACGAGCTTTTCAAGCGTAGGCCAATTGTTGAAGAACAGCGAACCTGTGACCCACGATCCGCCTTCGTGACTCTCGTCAGTNGACTTTCACATAGTGTGNAGTCGNAAGGAGAAACTGCACCTGAGAGCCCAGTAATATACGATGCAACCTGCAGGAGGCCACCCGTCCCCGCCGCCTTGGCCGAATTGTTCCTGGAATCCAATGCCTCGAGGCACGCCGCACCGTATTGGGCTGCCCTTAGCCCNCCGCCTGGAATAGCGATGCCCACCCTGGGCCANCTGCCTTCGAATGCTGCTATATTGTAGCCCAGCTCGGAGCCATCTCCCAGCCAGTCCTTCCACGCGTTGGGCANCACATNCCTCTCACGGNTGCCGATGTANTCGANNTCCTGAGGATGGAGCACTTGCTCCTGGACTGACCATGTCCGGAGGAGTGGGCGAGTGGATATATCGAGGGCATTCGACACCAGTGAGCGGGGCGTAGTCAGTAACCTTTTCCTGCAGGACTTCCGGTATTCGCTGCGCAACGGCCTGCGGGGCGTGCGATAGAAGAGCGATGTGGTATAGCACCAGACACAGGACGCCCGTGGGCAGCAAGGGCGCCATCGCAAAGTAAGATGGAGGAAACGATGCAAGAGTAGGTGAGGGACTGTGTTGACAACGAATGCTCACATTGTATGCCATACCCCGGAGGCGGTGATCAGGTTCCTTTTGTCGCGGTAACCCCGCTTATCACGGTCTATTTCGCACGCACCAATTAGCGGTAGGATTTAAGCGCTCATCTATCATCAGAGCGCTCGCGCGACCGTCTCGGGAGCATAAACNGGAGGACCACAAGCGTACACGGCGTAGGAGAATTACACTCAAAGCATTGGACGTGGACAGCGAGCCTCGTGCCCTGAGCCCTCGCGTGTACCACGATGCCAATGGGCACACTGCGGGTACAGCCTCAGTTGCATTCATTGATAGTTATTCCCCATTGGTAAGGTACAGTTCAAAGTCAGCAATAATACAAGAAAAAGGAGNACANCGACAAGGCCAAGACGCCACAAGGANGTTNCGGCNTTCTACTGATCATTTTGNGTATCAAAGAGGTAGTTGGCCGCCAAATCTTCGTTNTTGTCGCAAAGAAGATAAGCCTGCAATGCNTGCTGGCGATTNAAGCCCAAGCTTTCCAACTAGAAACAGCAATCAATCTATGAGCGCCAATGCACATGAATATAACATACCCGCTGGACAGACTCGGCTTCCTGAGGTGTCAGGTGGACGACATGAGCGCCGGCTTGCAAGGCGCCGAGTTCTTCTGGTCCAACACCCAACAGGTCGTACAGCATGTCGGGGTTTTGGGCAATCATATCAGCAATCCCGGGGTTCTGGGCAGCAAGCTGTTGCAGTAGAACCTGGGCACCTTCCGGGTTACGCTCGAGCTCTTCTCGCAGCTGCTGAATCTGAGGGCTGTTCCTGATAGCCTCAATATTCAGATTGCCAGGAAGCTGAGCGTTGGCACCCGCGGTCGCACCGGTCTGTTGTTGATGTTGCTGAGCGAGCTACAGTAATATGAGCTTCTATCCTGGGTATGGGTGATCGGGAGGTGGCGCTTACTTGGAAAAGGTTCTGAGCCTGGCCAGCGGGCGCGGTGGGCGGTGGCACCGCCTGCTGACCAGTGGCAGC
>JANDKE010000182.1:9198-33822 GCA_027627275.1 Coprinellus aureogranulatus | reverse complement strand
ACACGTGTGACCACAAAAAGAGGATATACTTTGCATCGAGCCAGCAAGGAGGGTCGATGCAGCTTGAAACGAACGAACGAATAAATTAGAAGAAGCAGAGGGTCTAGTGGACAATATCATCCGGTGAAGGGAACGGGATGGACCACCAGAACGGCATTCCACGAGTAAGAGGGCAGGCATCAACAGCATACAGCTCCACAACTCCCCGACAGGGAGGTCAACCATGAAACGCAAACCCTCTATAGGAATTGTATTGAGAAGGACCAGGTTTTGCGCAAGGAACCTCTCTACATCACGTCAAATGAAAGGGATTCGGCGAGTCTGAAGGCAAACACGAGGAGCGCTTCCTATGAAGGGCAGTGTGCCATTTACGGCGAACTGCGCTGGCGCAGGCAGTGCCCCGAAGAATATGGCCAAAAGCGAGCAATAAATCCGTTATGCCGTCGCATAGCCCTCATAGCCTTGCAGCTGCAAGGATATGAAGATGAAAGGGCGGAACCCCCCTCATCTCCGCACCAGGAACGGGCAAACTCTGATGGGAAGAGCTTGGATCAAGCATCCTTCAACACGAGGATCTCCAGAGCGCCCATCCACGCTTCTTTCCATCCAGGCATCCGGTGCATAAAGCCTTTGACACTTGACAGGTTGGAGGAAGTGATGCCACTCCGGTGGCAACGTGGAGACGCCCAGTAAACAAAAGCCATCCAGGCGCTAATCTGCCCATTAGGCGCTCAGACCGGTCCGAAGAAGGAACCAAGACCCGGCCGGTGCAGGGCATAGATAATATGGGCTCGAACGGACCCCGTGAGCGGGGGGAAGATAAGAGTTGGAAAGATAGAAGTGGAGGGAGAGCAGAAGGGCGATAGGCTGCAACTTGATACACTTACCTTGTCCTTCACCCGAAGCAGATCACCCAACGTGTTGAGTTGGGTAGAGATCAGCATAGTGCCATGATGGTACGCTCTGTTGTTCACAATCTTGTAGGCAGATCCTGACACGTAGATTTCAATACAAACGTTAGCCAAATGTCTCGAAAACCACTTCACATTCACTGAAAATTGCAAAACAAACCAAGGCTCCGAAGGGCTGGTCATCACCAGCATGCAAAGAAAGCATCAACGAAAGACTGCCTTGCGCCAGCGCTCGTGGAGCAAGTGAATGAACGGGAAAAAGTAATACTCATCTTTTCTGGTCCAACGCAGATGTCATTTCGGTCGTTCACGCGAGCATCGATTCCGAGGTTGCGGACTGCGCTTAGGATCGTCCGCGCGGTAACATGCCTGTCAAACGAGGTGCGCGGCAGGTGGATACTGTAGTTTGTGTTTCCAAGGTCCTGTTTGGAAGGTCGCGGGTTAATGAAGCGTTGCCTTCATTTCACAGTGAATGAAGTTTAGAGGAGGAAGGAGATATGATAGTAACGTGTCATTCGCGAAACGCGTACGGGCGAGAGAGAGAGTAGGTAGGAACGCACGTACGTGATACACGGTTCCCCCTCCACTGCGCCTTCGAATGAAGGGTATCCCAAGCCTGTCAAGCTCCTTGAAGTTGACCTCTTTCCATGGGTTTTGATTTCGTCCTATCACAACGCAAGGCCTATCCCGATATATTAACAGCACAGGCTTCTTGTAATCGTGCCTTCGAAACAACCTGTGGGTTTATCACCATCGTCAGCTAGGTCTATACTCCACAGGTCTACCCGTCATTTGACTGAAAGGAATTGCGTGGTGAGGAGACTAGAGTTGAGACCTACATGTCCTCGAGGGAGAGATTAAAGTACGGGTCATCGGACTTTGAGACGAATATCGAGTGTTGGTCCCAGTCGTAAGGTAAGGACGCGTCAGCGCCCGCAGCTTTCGTGGCCAGGTGACGATGCGTCAACAGACGCGTGTGGAGCCCCGCAGACCCCAGAGAATTCCCCCAGGAAGCGGAGAGCTTCGATAGCGCCCGGATTCGTAGCATCGACCGATGACGGAGCGCCTGCACTGTGGAATGTCGACAGCAGCAGAGCGAAAGAGTCCTAGCATGGGTTGGAATCGGTGGTCCCCCAGCTGCGCGAGACGTCCAAGCCTCGTATGGCGGAGTTGGTGGTAGCGGTTCGAAGTAAACCTGTCGGACCCTGCTCAGAGCGCAGTGATTTCGGCCTCTGATCATCGACGCATGTGACCGCAATAATACATACTGCCAATTTGGGTTCCAAGTATTTCGCTCATGGTGCCTTCAATATTCGAAAAGCAACTTGGTAAAGGCACTTCCATAACTTCAGAGGTGTACGTGATGTCAGTCACAGGAATTCAATAGAACACGCCGTTGTCATTTCCGAAACCAGTCACCAACGAGGTCCGAGAGGCGCTCATGAATGTTCTGTGCTGGATGTGTAACTGCACCCGTCTCAATGTCATATCCAAACGAACCTTGTCAGCGTAGACCTCAAAGTTCCGGGCAGTTTTACCGACTCAACCTGCTCTTCCTTTGTTAGATGAAGAGCTATCTTCTCCCGTTCATGTCGGGGAGCGGAGCCTTCCAACAAGGGTCGTACACAACGACCTCCCCAGCCTCTTCGATCTTCTCCATCCCTGGACTGNAAGTTCCAAATAACGGAGCGAGTCTCTACAATCCTCCTTTACCCATTAGACTTGATATGAATGCGCTCTANGGCCGTTTCCCCATCCAAAGGATGGCTGTCCGTACGATCACTTGCTTCGNACNTTCGCCAACCCTCNTTTTGAATCTATGATATTCCGTGGCGCTCTGTCTAGGATATGTATGGCAAGTCCGACAGTGGGTGGGTGGTAGGGTCGCNCAGAAGCTCTACTTCTGCATAGGCTTGAAGATCGGGCTCGGGTTCTCGTGTACCTGCTTCCCTTGTGGGCCTCCCCCTGGAATCGTTTTCGTAAGACCCTGAATGNCCGGAGGATGCAGGCAGGGTGACCATCGACAGCAGCGGAAGCAATACCATGGATGGAAAAGGTTCCAGGACGGAAAACACATTAGAATTAGAGATAGCACGNCGCTGAAAGAGGAAGCCGAGGACGCACCAATTTCTCGAACATGCACGCATTGAGTGTCCGCTCGGGCTTCCGGCAGAGGTAGTACTCCTTATATCCCATGAAATGGCACCGAAATGGGGTTGAAATATGGAGGAGCAGAATGGATGGCGAAAAGTTAGATTCCATGAACGTCCTGGGACACGGTGAAGCGGTCGAACCGACAGACGCACCTGGTTGTTCCTCTCAAGGCAATTCCAATGAGCATTAAACTGCTCAAGACAGTTCTCCCGCATCTTGTTGATCCTAGTTCCGAGANGCNCAGAGGGAAGTATTGGCAATTAATATGANAAGTGAGGGAATGGAGGGACCGTAGTACGTACAGGTCCTGCGCACAGCGNGTGACCCGTCGTCCCTCCTTCAAGCAATGTCCAGGATCTCGATTCTCGTTTTTGCACAACATGAAGTCCTCTGAATCGCGTTTCACCATTCCAGGACCAGAAAACTTGTCAGCATTGCCTNCAGGGAAATGAAGGTACAACCACACACCGTTGAACTCCTTGCAGTGTGCGCCGATGAAGAACGCTGCGGACTTGAGGGGTGCGCTGGTGGTCCCTAGCTCGTCCACCTTGGGAACATTCTCCGGCATGGGAGTGGGGTCGACGACCTCCACGCTCCTCGTTGTGCCCGGCTGGTAGACGCTCATCGTTGCTGACGACGTTAGAGCCCGTTTGGCGGTTCCGGTCNCTCGAGTTCGNNANNTNAAGCGGAGCTCCAAACCCNGACGCGNNCGGGTCCNGTTNCNTCGTCGCGACCTATCGCGTTGAGCTCATTAACCATGGTGCGTGTCCTCGCGNTTTCGTCGAGCTNGAAGGGCNNGNATNGCTAATGGANGANTTCTAGCCTCCTAGNCCTCAGCCAAAAGTACACCAGATCTTCTTAAAGACACATAAACTCTCAGTTGCATTGTCTGGANTCTCGCCGAGCACGACNATCTCNCNGTTGAAGAAAGAGGCCCTCGAGGCGNTGACTGCGGACGTGTCTGAAGACCTNTTACTGTCAATNTCACCGTCTCCATCGAGTCTACTGAAACTGGAGACACACAACGACTTTGAGATCTGCAAACAAGACAAAGAACGCGGGGTGCCCACTGGGACGTATACGGTGCTNGACCCAGGTCGTCAGGTTCGGGAGCATGGGCTGTTGGCTTGGGAGACGCTATACATCCAATTCAGACATCCAGATACCAGTGNGTTGNCCTTTCCTAACATGGNATACACGAGCTCTGACCAATTTCACCAGGAGCACTCCTACCTGTGACTGTTACACTCCCCAGCATCGATGATGACGAGGACGAGAGTGTAGCTCCNCCNCCACCGGAACGAAGTACNGATAAAGGCAAAGGNAAACGGAGAGCAGAGTTCAGCGACGACGAGCTCGACATCTGANCGNACGACTGGAATGCACGAAGGAGGGAGCNGNACCTTTCAGGCTTGCAGTTATNGCTTCACCAGCCTNATGGCCTCNCNCAGGANTGCAATANGTCCCCATGAAGCCNTGTATGGATAGNCGGGAAGCATACTCAACGTTNGAAGACACGGACTANGAGATAATCGAACGACAATGTATATTAGAGGACTATCCTACATGTACGTGCGCATATACCCATCCNGCTGTGCCATCTCTACCCCTCCAACGTACCACCAGCCCCACCCAANCGTTCTCTCGCCCATTCCAGNCTTCGTCAAGGTCTTTGAACAGCAGCGATACAATGGTGGATCGACCTTGGGNGATCGACGTCGNACAAACTGCGACAAACTGCGCTTTCCCCATAATCAATAGAGATTTAGTGCGACAGACTCCTTGTAAGTAATTTCCGCAGTCTGGATCTCCCAGTCTAAAACACCGTCGGCGGCCGTAGGCTNCCTATAGCTAAAAAGCTACTGCGGAGGTTTTGAGTCTGANGATGCCGTCGGTAGTGTTGATTGCGTCCACGATCGCGAAGAGAGCGGGAGGAGGGCGGCTGCGACGCGTCGGCCTTCTTCTGCGAGGAGGTTGTAGGTTGCGCAGGCGTTTCTCTGGATNAANGAAGGGTANAATGAAGANTATGAGNAGTCCAGNNNGGGGCNNGGGAGNCGACTNACGGTGTCTAGGACGTCGAGNTGGATNCCCCGCTCGTTCAGGTACTTCCTCATNAACGGNGGAGGCTGCAATATCCGCTTTCCAGTACCNAGCAGCATAATCTCTACANTCCAAAGCCTTAGAATCTCNTAGTNCTGAAAGCAANAGCTACGCACCTGGCGTCGGNATAACAGTATTGAACAANTCCAAATGCTCCTCATTCCACTCCTTCCACGCATCCTTCCCNNCANCNTTCACCTCNGGGACGTTCCACAANAANACTTTGCCCTCCAGGAACACGCATGGTCCAGGGATTTTCAAGCCGTCCACAAGATGAATNCCATCTTCGGCGACAGACGNGACTTGTACCGGTGGAGGAGTCTCATCTGCGAGGAGATTCGTGAACGACCTGTCTNGACNCNGGGTNGTCNAGTGNAANCNGCGCTTCNATGCTGTCNGCCGTGCATTGAGAAAACTGGGTGCNCGTCGAGAGCAGTTCAAGACGGAAGAGAGCATGGTTGATGGGAGTTGGGACTACTGAACGGTGATATCACCAGCAGAGGNTCAGGGAAGGTCCCTGGACTTTGGGCGGTCCATGGACCATAGANCCNGGCCTCATGGTTCCGAAGGTAATCAGCCGGTACACCTTTNCACTAGCTTACTTGCGAGGTGNGCCTAAAGTGNCATAAATCAGTGACCTGGCCATTTNCGAAACCTACCCAAGTGAATGACTGTATGACNGCACTGGACGAATCCTGGACCGATTCAGAGGTAGCAGAGAAGACAAACATTTGGGTTCCCTATCGCTCCATGAGCAGAGGGAACAATGATTCCATAGCTGAGCGATGGTGTGTCACGGCCCTTACTTAGCGCTGACGGTCTGTCGCTGAATCAGACGGATGAGTCCAACCTAATAACCNGAAATACCGTCGGCGGTCTTTGGANAGAAATAACGGACAGACAGTGCCCTCCTGGATAGCGTGGCATACATCCCGTACATTTGAAGATATTTTNANGACAAAGACTCCAGGTAAATATAGCATAGTAGTGGTACACGGTAACNAGCAAAGAGACCATCCAGAACACGGACATAACCAAGGCAGACGATTNGAATTATTCATACAAGTACAACGAGGCTTTCNCCCACTTNGACATTCGTTCNTACGACCCACACCTCCCTGGNCCTCGCCAGCTTACTCCACAAAGGAAACAGGGTACTCACANACCACCGCACTTTCTGAGACCTTCACTGCGGCGGGAAGNGACCCAGTGGGGCATCGCACGATGAGGGGTACGACCCCGGCCACACTTATNGCATCCGACTGCGTTTCCTTGAAGAACTGGTGCATTTGGGTGGAAGGGTCATCGTTGTCCCAAAAGGTTAGCGCAAGAGGGAGCTGGAACACGACTGGAACCGCGATACCCGACGAAGGTATGTAGAATGAGTGAATGATGATGGAACCGAGGGCGTATTGGGCGGGCACAGCGCTGAAATCGAGGTGGAGGTGTTGAATTCCACGGGTTCTAGCCAGAGTGAGGTCGCGNTTCTGAAAGATTCTCTTCATGTCACGATCTATGTACGCTCCCNCGTAAGCAAATCATATGGAAGAGCCAAAGCTGTGCAACGTACTCAAATCGCGNAAGTCGCTAAGNGNCGTCTCCTCATAGATAGGNCGCAANGTGAGCATGGGAGGCATGTCATGCTCTGTAAAGCACCGCATCATGTCCCAAACACCCTCNTCCATGNANGAAAACTGNGTNTCNACNCACAGNTCCTNCACNTCNACCANCCCTCCNCCAGGCAAAACGTGGGACCTNAGGAAGGTGAAGAGACTGGAGCTCCGGACGAGCGAAAGCTTGACGACTTTGGGAGGGAACTTGAACTGAATTGGTAACGCGCCTTGNGAAACTTCCTCAAACTGGAAGTCCTCCAGGGTGAGCGTCTGTAGCTCGGGGAACGCAGCCAGCCGGGCGAAGAATGTCGCTGGTGGGTGGATTCCTCCGGAAAGGGTCAATTGGTGGATGTTACCCCACTGCTGAGCGGTAATGGAGAGGATGTTGACGATGCCGCCCATGGTGACTTGGATCGAAAGTGATTTCTGAAGGGCGATGGCGGACGTGAGGCATTCGAGTGCTGCAGCCGAGTCTTCATTCATGTCTGCCAGCCCGTTGAGAGAGACGTGCGTTGCATTGATATTCAGTGGAAAGGTGCATGCGGGTGACGCCAGGATGTCGAGGAATTCACGAATGCCGCCCCATGCCTCGAAGCTTGGGCTGTCGAGGAGCCCTTGGGTATTCAAACGCGACCAAGACTTGCTGACCATCCTGTAGGAGAGCAAAGTGGCCTTGTCGTTGTCGCCATTCTTCACGATTTCGTCTACGAGCTCGGTTGGAAGGTGGAGAGGAGCCATGCTGTCGATATGTGTATCTCAGATGGGGGAGGTCTGCCTGCAGCTAGGCTTTCCGTGCTGTGTCGCGTCACGCGACATTCGGAAACGTGACTGCACCTCTCATTCCAACCCCGCCGCAGATGATAAGATTATGTTCCCTTCCACTTCAGCCGAGCAAAGAGCCCAACGGAAATGGACGCGCAAGACGCTCTTGCAAGCACGCGATGCGCCGTCGCCAACCGCTCGCCCAATGCAGCACGCAGTAATGCTGCTATGCACCGGGAATCGAATACCGGGGTTTGACCGAATACATTCCAGTGCGGTCCCAAAGTCGCCATGGATGTTAACACTTGCTATCCAGGAGCCAGTAGATAGGAGGTCAGGTCCGGAGAGGGGTCCGTGAAGTCCATGGGCCACGGTCACGACATGGTCGGAGCTCCATCCAGGCAAAGAAGTCCTCGGTTCAGCCCCAAATTCCCAGGAATCCGTTTACTTGGAAGGTGTTGACTCCGTCTCCGTCTGGTGAGCATTTCGACGGTGCATGAAGCCCTGCCATTTACGAAGTATGTGTCGTGAATGCTGAGAGGGATGTGCACAGGATACCGACAGACCAGTCCATATGTTGTGCGAGTGCAGCGGACAATGAAGACGCAATGGGATTGGGGCAAGGGGCGTTATGGTTGCGGGTACATACGGCCCCGAATCCGGTCAAGCAGATAAGTATCCGGATATCGTCGGCCACCGGCTTTCTGGCATGCTAGCAGGCGAATAGAAGGCATGGCCTAAACCGACGACTGCCCCGTACGGGCCAGAATCCGCAGCTGACGTGCTTCGAGTTGAGCCCCAGCCGGTCCCTCACAGGAGTCGCATTCGTCGAAACCATCCATGAGGCAAAATCCTACACCATGCCCATGTGTGGCTTCTAGCCTTCCAGCGGAAGGCGGCGATGTCTGAGAAACGATATCAGCCAAAATAAAGACGATACAGAAGCTACGGAACGGTGCGCACGCTTTCCTCAGTACATTATGACCCCACTGCCTCGCAAATACTGGATAAGGCGCCTGCGAGGACGGTAGCTGGGTACCAAATGCATACATGTNGCATGTTGCTCAACGGACGACAGGAAAGACGNATGCCAGTGAAATGGATGCGCGGCGGCCATCNTATCCACGGCAATATCCGGGCTCACCACAACCCCTCCCGCAACAATTTAGGTACTCTCTGTTTGAATCCTGGTGCACGGGAAAA
This sequence comes from Coprinellus aureogranulatus, assembly GCA_027627275.1. Taxonomy (NCBI): domain Eukaryota; kingdom Fungi; phylum Basidiomycota; class Agaricomycetes; order Agaricales; family Psathyrellaceae; genus Coprinellus; species Coprinellus aureogranulatus. The sequence continues at coordinate 25,079 of JANDKE010000182.1, read as the reverse complement.
AGACAGAGGNCCGTTAGTGCATATCTCAAACCATCCACGTTTAGAGCTGTACCTCACTAGTTCTACAGGCCCAAATAAAACCTGGCCCCCCGCTTTCCTGCACCGCACGACCAGAGAACAGTAGAATTCAACCATTCCACTATGAGAAGGCTTCATCGATGAAGTCGAAGTCCTTCGAAGCTTGATCAGAGCGAGCGTTAGGGTCTACCTTGGGACAGGACTGTCCTGGTCGACGTTTGAATCAAAGGGTTGATTACGCAAGGGTCGANACGTTTGGCATTTGTTTGCAACAGCGTGGTCTNAGCCTTGATCATGTGCGACACCATTACCATTTGTACCTTACCCGTAGCTGCGTAGCAACTNAATAGACGCTNTACAAGCATGAATGCGGCCAGANGNAAAANCCCTGGACCTTTCTGCGGGGAANGTAGGACTATGACAAACTTGCANCCCCAACGAGGTCAGAACTGCGCGATATCGTGCTCCCGAGCTAGAACCATACGTCTGACGATTTGGAAGCCCGTCNACTAGAAGGGCACTGCCCCAGGGAGCGAGAATCCTCNCTCAAGGNCGCATACNACTCCGCTTTGATGATAAAAAGTGTGAGCTGTAGCTGCCAATAATGATATATTCCAGTCCACTCGTAAGGAATTCGCCCTCGCCCTTNGCNATTACGGGGNAGGGAAACAGACGCAGGATATGTGCACGCAAAGTAGGGAATGAGGATTGGGACAANCGTGACACATCTTCCGGTATGTGGCGGTCGCCACACAGCCCTGCGGCGTTGAGCAGCGTTGAATGTGATGGGATTTCGGACATTCGGCATGATGCGGTGTAACATCAAGGCCTTGTCACTGAAAGACTTGCAAACTTCAGNCANAAGCTNGATTTGCGCGGCTAGACTAGGGTAGCTNNAAGTTCCCCAGAAAGGAAGACAACCACCCACGCCTGTAAAATCTATTCTTCGGCNATCCTGAAATGGTGTGGGGATGACCAGGGGCGAAAGCGGGGGCAAGTCCGATGGCAAAGGCCNGACAATTTCTGCGAGTGTCCGATCGGGCTTCAAGCTTCAAGGCGGCGGGGGTCTATACCACTCTTATTTCATGAAATGGGTCCGAGGTGAAGCTTGTGAAGGCTAAGCGCTAAACGTCAAGAGTTTGCAGTCTATAGGTACTGTAAAATGCAACGAGTATAGGATGAAGCAATCACATCCGTCAAGCAACCCCAATTCCAAAGGACCGCTTGCTCGTACCTCGACAAGGGCCAGAATCGCCCTCAATCTGCTTATCACCGCTCAGACGATGAGCGGAGAATATGCGCAATGGCAGTCGGTGCGTGCTACTGCCGGCGGTCGTCCCTCCATCTTCCACGTTTTCATATTCTGGAGCGGTGATACAGAAGATACTGTCAACGTAGCACCATGACCCTCGACACGAAGGAGGGCCAACGAGCGACGTGCAGTCGCAATCTAGAGGGCGTGAAGGCTTCCCTGAGTGTCGAAGATCCAGTCGCAACCGAGAGCAGGAAACTAGCCATTTGAGCTTTGAGGCTTGCTTCGTGTAACGTCGATGGTGTACACTGGCCTTTGGCTCGTTCACCGAACGAGGACGTGTCATCGGCTTCACCATCTTTAAACAGATTCGAAGTCAAGGGTGCGGGTTACTAGCTTTTATTGCAAGGTACGACAGAAAGCGACACTACTACGGGCGAGGCAGAGTACTTGGAGAAAGAAAGAAGTCAGCGATATGTCCCAACGAAAGCATCGACGGAGATTCAGACAAAAGGTAATGATTCCGGATAGACATGATTCCTCAAAGACGTAGATCTCAGTTGAGGGAGTCTGTCTTGTCATCGGTATAACCGGGAAAGGTGAAGGTGGTACTTACATTTATCGGTTCTTGAAGTAGTCCAAGAGGACGTTGAGACCCTCGCTCTCAACACCGTAGTCCTTGACGACGACACAGGTGCAGCCAACGACCTTGCGGGGGTTACCCTCACGGTCAAGCTTGCAGAGACCAGCCCAGGTACCGAGAACCTTGGCATCTCCGACCTTGATGAGGTTGATTTTGTGCTCAGCGCAGAGAGCCTCGATGAGCTTGAGGTACTCGGCCTCAGTGCAGGTCTCGACGAGGACACACAGATGTGCCTGGCGCTTGTCGAGAGCCTTGGCGCACTCGCGGAGGCCACGGGCGAGACCGTCGTGAACCAAAGCGTTCTTCAACACTTGCTGTAAAAAGAGATAAGATACCCGACCTTCCATGCTAATCCTGCTGATACGCACTTGGAGAGCATCCTCAACGGACATCTTGCCCTTGGGAGCCTCGGTGGTGACCTCGACGGGGGCGTCGACTTGAATGTCATCTCCAGCGTCAGACATCCTGCTCCCCGAATCAGTATTTCATTCTCCCCGGTCATTCCAGCACAACGCACTTGTGTGATTTTTCTATTCAAAACTTTTGGGTGTCTTCGTCCGCTTTCGTTGATGCGAAGGAATNNAGGTTAGACCATGTGGAGAATGGACTATATAGACGATTTAGGGTCCGCTCGGCAATCTCCGCACGGTGACGAGCATCACGAGCTCACCGTTTGGCGCGTCGACCACGCGTCATTCCACGACGAGCTCGATATCAGCCATGGTGAGCCCANTCGCTCTGGAACTCGCATATATCTCAGCCTANTAAGATGTGAACCCACAGAGTTTAGCATTCCTCCACGCCCACGATTGCGCAGAACGTACATCATTGTTGAGTTCGACGACGAGATTCCAAGGCTTATGCACCTTGTACAGCTCATTCGGAGGCCATCTGGGACGTCGCATGGACTGCTGAAGACACTGCACTCTCTGTNTCTGCAGATGGCTCCATCAAGCAATGGCTATCGATCTCTGGTCAACCCCATCCTCCCAACGTCGATGCTCCGCCACCCCATACTCTTGCTCTGGTGTCGCTATCTGTGTCTCCAGACGGAAAGAGTGCTCTATACAACAGCATTGAGGGTCTTACAAGCCTCCTGGATCTTCAGACGAATCAGGTTGTTTCCAAATACGAGAGCTATAACCGAACTGATGACGCTTCTGAGCCTTGTAAGTTGTTGAAGCTTCTGNGATCGGTACTTTGTCTGATAAGGAGCGCATATAGCGTGGTCTGTTTCTTTGAACCCCAATGGGGAGACATATGCATCGACCGGTGGCTCTGGGAGTGTGACCATCCATTCAGCCAAGGCTGAAAACTTTGGCGAACNCCTCTCGAACATGCATTCCGGCCGTAACAAGTTTGGCATGTCTTGTGCCCATGTGAGCATAGTCGTGGTTTTCATAACCTTTCTGCGGCTTATTCGATCATGTACAGAGCCCGGATGGCCGCAGGGTCGCTATGTCTTGTGAAACCGGCCAAATCTTCATCTTCGACTTGGAAAGCAATTCGCTTTCCGCCGCATACACCTCCCATGCCATGTCGGTACGATCGATTGCCTGGTCTCCTGACTCCACGGTGAGTATTCGTAGNATCCTGCGACTGTGTCAGCACGATTTNGATTCCCTTTTTCCACCAATACCAGCTGCTTCTCAGCGCTTCCGAAGATAAACAGCTCGTTCTACATGATGTTCGTNCGGCCCCCGGAGGAACAGTGGCCTCGTTCGCGGGTCACAGCTCATGGGTGCTNAGTACAGACATCTCCCCNGATGGCCGTCTCGGATTGTCGGGGTGGGTCCTCTTCATCTTTTTCTTTCCTACCTTGTTGACCTCATGCCTTTTTGCACCCCAGTTCTGCTGACAAGACGATCAAAGTCTGGGACATCGGCGCAAGGGCAGCGGTGTCTACCATTCAGGATACCGGTGAAGTCTGGAGCGTGTCCTGGCGGCCCAAGGCCCCTGCTGTGGGTACTGCCGGTGCCTTTGTTAGCGGAGGAGAAGATGGTGTCGTCAAATGGTGGCGAAGTGCCGGTGCTTCGTAGTGGCCTTAGTGTCCACTTCCTTCTATTCTAGGTGCACCCAGCCTTACGTATCTGCAATGGACGTTCTTCTTTTTCATGCCGTTTACCTGACAATGCCTCTCGCGTTGTGATCGTCCCATGTCAACCCCGCACGTCTCTCGTTACTTGTATCGCATGACGGCTTCGCAACGATCGCGGCCCTCATTAGCCTCTTCATTTCTATAACGAGGCTTGTTCGACAGCCTTCGGGACCTTTGAGGGTTTGAACGACTTCGCGTTTCGAAATGATCGCCAGTGCGTTCATTCAACAATGTACCCTTCAGAATGGATCATAGCAGTCGGTCACAACCCCAGTTTATTGCTGGCCACTGCTACAAATGGGATATGCATACTGCGCAACCCACCAGTGAAAAATCACAAGTCTCCTACAATAGATACCTTTGTTCTTTACCCTTGACCACGACGTCTCCTCGAGAAGATGCCGCCCCAGCCGAGATTGAATGAGTGCGAGATGGTGGGCAGCTGAGTGGCGAGCGGCGTGAAGTAGAAGCTGTATGGACATTCGTCTGGGCGCCCCGAATCGATAGGGTTGGACCGAGGGTTTTCCCTTCGCCACTCGACCGTACAAGAACCACCAATAGTAGATCTGGGCCAAGGATCTCAAGCGAGGGTTTGCCTGCGGACCATGATGTGGGGAACACTGGTTGACGTTCAAATGTAATGGGGAGAGCGATAGACGGATAGATATCGGAGGCGAGTATGTGGATGACCAGTGAACGATGATCTGGCATATGAAGTTCCAGCCTTCGAATTCGGCGACAAAAGAGTGAATACGCGAGAGTGAATGTGACGAGCAAGTCGGTTGACAAGCGGAATCTGTTTGAAGCATAATCGTCGGAACTGATTGCGATGAGGGGAGCGAATCCTCGAGCTGATTTCATTTCGGAGCTGAATACGGGGCATATGGATTGGCAGCGTAGGTGGAGACGGAGGAGGGCACCTGTGACTGGACTGGCGTTGGACATCGCGCCTGTGAATGGGGAATCACAATCGACAATCGATGGTGCCTGTAGTCAGCGAAGCGCGGTCATTAGCAGGAGCCTTGAAGGGGTAGTCCCATGGCACGCGAGGAGGTGAATTCGGGAAGTGGACGAAGAGAGGACGTCATAGGGATTCATATCGAGAGGTCTTCCATCAGCGCTTCAAGGCTTCCGTTCAGCCTTGAACCTATGGACTCGAGCGGCATTACGACACCGAGCAGCCAGCCAAGCGCCGGGATGTTATTGTGTGCTATATCACCGTGAACAACCCGGCAGATATCACAGACAGCGAGGACGCACCCTTTAAACGCGTATACAACGCAATGATCTCGTCTATCTGCTGCTCTGTGAAGGGGAAGACTTCTCCGCTGGCCAGGCGCCTTTTAGCTGCGGCGAAAGGGTCAGATATAGCGCAGTACTTCACGCGATGGAAGGCTCACCTTGCGAAATCGCAGCGACGAACTCTTCCTCTGTACCGGGGGGAAGGTGAGGGAAGTGGGATGGATACTCTGCAACGTAGGCCCAGAAATGTTGCCTGTGCTTGACCGCTAATCTTCCTGTCCACTATGATCAGCAAACACGAGGTGTGGCGACGGAACGAGTATTACCTTCACGTTCTCTCCACTCGTACGCCTGCCCCGCGAGCCTGGAATACATGCCTATGACGGCTGTTGATTCGCTGACATCCGATATAGCGAGTTCCCAATCCGGTGGCAGACGAGGGAAGTTTGGGTCATCCGATATGTTGTCGAGGTGGTCTTCCCGAGCGTCCATGACATACTGCAGCATCGTTGGCCGTCGAATATCTTCCGGAGTCGTCAAGCGAAGCTGGTGGTTGCGATAATATACGTCTCCGTTGGGGTGGAAGTAGCGATTCCAGCCTGGGGGTAGTGGGAGACTTTGTGTACGAAGACGGTTAGTTCGCCGGATGCAGAGAAATTTGTGTGTGCACCTTTCCGACTCTTCCTCCGGTGAGTCTGATGCGCGCCGATGGTACTGAACCGTCTCGATGAAGGGGAGCCTGTCGCCCGGGAGGTCGCTGTTCGACTGGGAAGTGCGTGCCATAGCTGCAGAGAAGGGGGAAGAAAGTATAGTCGGATTCGAAGTCGAGAGGCATGCCTTTAATAATAAGCAGAGACTTAACATCACTATGAAAAAGTCAGTCAGGGGGCAGTAGCCATGAGAAACTTATCCGAGAAAGTGAAGTAAACGTGGTGAGAACCGTGTAGGTGGAAGGTGGTGTAGAAGCGTGCCCGCGGCCAAAAAACGACATTTCGCCTGAACTGTCTAAAGGTGCCAACCAAAAATATTAAGGTGAAGGCGATCTACGGACAAACTTTGAAGGTTAGGGCCAGCGAATTCTTGGTTATTGGCTGCTGAAAAGAATGGTTCTGGAGGTACGGCAATTAGCGAACCAGGACTGCGGCAGACGCCGTAACCGGGAACCAGGGTGCAACATACCTATTTTGGCGCGCGAAAGTAGGCACTACATCATTCCCTGGACCTCCGTCTTGCTGCTGGACAAGCCCGATTTAATGACAGCTATGCTCCGCTCCGGATTCCTTGAGGCGCCTTCACGATTACAGGCAATTTCTAGAAGAAATGCATCACTTCCTTAATCATAGCAGCATGAACGATGATAGTATACCAATCGATATACATAGCTCCCCCGCGTTACTTTTAGGCTTGAGGATCCAAGGTTATTGCGCTCGGCTTGTGATGTCCGAGATGAAAGGCCTACTGAGAACGAAGCTTGGTTTGTAACAAAGAGCTCGAACTGACCGCGATCTGGCGGCATAATCATCAAGGATCCTCCCCACGTCCCTGTATCGTCATTCGCGCTCTCCAACGGATTCAAATCGTCAACATCACCCCGAAGACTTCCCAATCCAGCTAGCCACCCATACGCGACGGTCCGGCGCCCGCTGGAGAAACCGCAAACTGCCTATCTTTCACAGATCAGGCGGTAGATCGTACCCCATCCGGGCGCTGGATGTCGATATCACTGATATTGAAAGTGATTAAATGTCGTGCTCTGGCAAACGCCGACGCGTATGGTTCCGCTCCCATCTCCTCAGCTGCTCGTCTGTGCTTGCATCGCATGCCGCATACACAAATGAGAGCTTCCAGATCATGGTTCACTGATTCCAGCACGACCTAATCAGGACATGAGGCATGACGCCCAATCTTGCGGAAGTATTTTCGCATCTGAAGCCTAAGTCTTGCCTGTTGTTGGACCTTTCGGGGAGAACCATCATACCCCACATCCTGGGTGTGACTGCCGTGAGCCACTTCCATGAGGAAGGATCGAAAACGGCGGAGATGCATTGAGTCCGAAGGAAAGAAAAAAACATGGCGAATTGTCAAGACAGGTGAAAGGTGACGATGCTGCATAGATGCCAAGAAAAAAGGTTGGGTTGCGAGAATAGATAAAAGAGCCTGAGTGGACCACATCGACGTCAGACAGAAAAGGCAACGGAACTGCAGCTGAAGACGTACAGAATTAAAGGTGCCACTTCAAACGACGTGTGAAGAGAACACCAACGGGACGTTAGGTTGATCCGTCCTCAACCTCTCCTTCCGCGTCTTCATCGTCGTCATCGTGCGGAACCGTCTGAGAGTGCTGGAGGAGTTTAGAGATGTCAGAAGAAGAGAAGGACACATGCCCTGTCGCTCCATCGATATCTCTCTCGTCCTCATCTTCCCCTTCGGCATCAAGATCATCGTCGCCATCTGCGTCCTCGTCTTGTCCATCGTAGAATTCCACTTCAGCTTCCCCGTCCACTTCCGATTCATGTTCAGCGTCCACATTGCTGTCGGTTCTATTGGAATCGGCTCTCGCGATGCTATGACTTACAATGCCTTGCTGAGGGGGCACACTGGTAGGGTGCACCGCTGACAATGCCGTTGGACGTGCGGGAGGAGGGGAGACGGTGTTTCGCCCAGCATCTTTCATGACAACGTCTCCGTCGGCGGTGGGAGGAACGAAATATGATATCGCGCCCTGGTGGTCTCGGGCGGTACCTCGGGCTTCTTTGCTTGTTCTCTCCATCGGAGAATGCTTGAACTGCATGTTGTCTTTGTCCACCAGCGTCGGCTCCTCGGGATGGGTGCGTCCAACTGGACGATCCTTCTCAAACCCCGTATGGTCTTCAGCTCGAAGCCCGGAGCTTGCACGTTCAGTTTGGGTTACGGAGAGCTGCACCCTCTGATTGGCTAGCTGCTTCTCGCGCTCATATTGTGCCAGAGCTTCGTCCAATGGGGAGAGGGTGGGTTTGGATGCCGGCCTATTGTCGAATGGTTCGGCCGGAGGGGCAATGATTCGAGGCCCAGGTGGAAGGAGAGTTTGCTGTGGCAGTGGTGGCGAAGCAGCGGACGTGCCAGCAACAGACCCTTTGCCCCGTGCCCCTCCTCTTCCAGACTTCTTGGTGACGGAGGTAAGCCCTCCTGCCGTGCTAGCGGAACGAGCAGCCTTGCGCCTCCCGGATGTCGAGGTCGTAGCTGCAGATAAGGGCGCTGCCGAATGCGCTGCCGTAGACCCAGGCTCTTCTTTCACCTCCGAGGAAACTGGTGCTGCAGCCATCTGATCTGATTTTCGTGGTCTGCCTCGTTTACGTCGTTCAGGAGGATTTGCAGGGATAGAAGCTGCTGTCGATCCCCCCGGAGAAGCTTGTCCTTTGTCCTGACCGTCCGCGGGGTCAATCTCTGATTCGCCATCGCTTCCCGGTCCACCCTTCCTCCTCGCTGAAATAGGTTCCTCGAGGTTGCGTTCTGACTCGCCTGCTTTGCCCTTCCCTCCTCTCCCTCTTCCTCGGCCACGGCCTCTCCCAATCCCTCTTCCTCGGGTGCTTGTCCTCCTACCCGACGTTGAAGCCTGATGTTGCCCCATCCCAACGGCCATCTCGGGTCCATCCAACCTCTGTCCAACCTCTGCTCTAGCGTTCGAAGTTTGTGGGTGTGACATCCTCCCATCGGGTAACGCAGCAGCGACTTGCGCTTGGTCCGCCAGGACGTCCAACGCACTGGGAACTCTGGCCTCTCTTGTCAGATGCGGAGCAGATCTTCGTGCAACAGCACTAGAAGCCTGCCTAGATGTGCTGGCGCGGCGGGTACCAGCACCCCCCGTAGCCGTCTTCCTTCGTTTGGCGGGTGCAGGGCTCTCGGGTTCCTCCATTTCCGAGGCTACCCTCCTCCTTCCTCCTGGACTGGTCTGAACGTGCCCGCTTCCGTTTCCTTCGGGGGGAGTTCCGTCTGACATCATATTCCTCGCAGCCCTCAGTAGCGAATCGAGAGGGGTCTGGACGGAAGCTTCTTGCTGCGGGTGCCCTGCTGCCTGCTGGCGGTGTGGGGTCTGTGGCAAGCCATTGCTCTTCCCGTTTGCTGCCAACGCCACGTGTGATTGGCGAGGCGTTTTATCGGCACCGGAAACATGAGGACGCGGCTGGTCAGTATTTGGAAGTGCGGTTGGCCTTGAAGGAGCAGCGACGGCGGCAGAATTTGAATGTCCTGGCGTCTGCACGTAGACGAATGTAGTTTGTGGCCCTGTCGCCTGCTGGTGGGCCATTGTTGTCAGTGGGGGCTGGGGTTCTAGTCGCTTTGGTGTGCCTGGCTGCTCTTCCCTCGCTGCACTGCTACTGGCTACTGCAGGAGCAACGTTTCGATAATACTGACCGCCGCCTGTCCCACTTTTCAGCCTCTCTAACCTCTCTCGCTCAAGCCGTTCCGCCTCTTTTGCTGCTCGATTGGCATCCCGTTCCTTTGCGGCATTCTCCTTCTCTTTTTCAGCGTGTTGCGCGAGACCAGCCAAAGCAGCTGCACGCTCCCGACCAATCTTCCGCGCAGCGAGGAGTAGATGTTCCGTCCGAGCATCAGACGATAGAGCCTGCGATGAAGGGCTTCGCCTTTTCTCCTTGGCTTGCCTGATTGGTCTTGATGTAGAGGGTATAGGTGTTGAAGCGGAGGCATGGGCAGTTGATGACGAAGGAACGTTCTGTTGGATATTGATTCGGTTCGAAGTATAGGGGGGCCAATTTGTGTTACTCCTCTGCGTATCCAACGTCGACCTCGCAGCGTACACGGAGTAGTAATATTCATAGGGATTGCGATAGGTAGTAGCCGTAGCGGTTGTTGATGTAGAACTTGACGCCTGGTTGACGTTGGAAGTCGATGTGGATGGCGCAGGTTTCGTGAAAACAGTTCTGGGTAGCATAGGTTGTGAACTTGAGGAGGCGGTCGGGGTTTTCTCCCTATCCTCACTGTCGAGCCTCCTCTTCTTGCCTTTCCCTACCATTGTGAGTGTGATATAGGGAGGGAGATGATATACTTACCATTTGACCCACTGACAAGCGGGAGCATGAGAAGCACAGGTTTGAGCTTATTGATTTCGGCTTCCAGGGCTGCNTTACGTTGAAGGGATTCTTGCAACTAGTAGATACTAATAAATCCTCGAACGATGTGCACGGTGGGCAAAGCTCACTCGATCCTTCAGTATCTTGTTATCACATTCCAACGTTGAGCACCTTCTCTCAAGTTCCTAGGTAACGGGTCTGAATAGAGGTCACGGNTATCGGGGAGCGTCTCCTCACCTCGCTCATAGTTCCGCCGAACCCAGGTCGATTTCTCTGCACAATTAGCGCTTCAGCCATGCGTTCCCATCCGTATTTCTCCACTGCCCAGCGTTCATGTTCCTGTTCCAGCTCTTGAGCGACGCGCTCTCGCTGGAATTGTAGATTGGCGATCATCTCGGCCTGTGCAGAAAGTTGGGCTGGCGAAATGAGGGGCGACCGAGTCAATGAGATAACCTAAGCGACAATGAAGCAGCAATNCAGAGAATGAGGTGATCCACTAACCATATCCAGGAGCTCTTCCTCTCGAGAACTGATGTTGACTCCGTCGCTCCTCTTCNTCGTCCCATCGGTCGACAAGCCCATCTCAATAAGCCGTTTCCTGAAACTAGCAACAACATCCTCCGTGATGGGTTCTGGAGAGGTCGCTCCGTTTCTACCCCAAGGCTTCGGATGTACGAGTCTTCTGAAAATTTGATGCCTGTGAATTAAACCGCAATATCTCCCTAACCGACAACTCACCATGACCGAGAGGTACCGGGGTTGGCGACCTTGTATGAATAATATCTGACAATGCTAGAGATGCATCCGTGTTCCCATTGTCGTTAGCAGCCATTCAACCCCGTTTCTTCGACTGATGTGCCCAAGGATTGGCTGCGGTGGCCACCAAGATCGTGCTCGACCGACCGGGTAATTATGATATGTATTGCCGCAACTAGATCAGCTCTTGTACATTCGACCTCTGGAGTAGTGCGCCGCTGCCTCTTTATTCCAAAATTTCAATGTCTGGCGTGCGGCAGGAAGGCGTGTTGGAGGGGCGGAAAGAAGGGTGCTCGCGATTGCGGGGAACGCAGCGCCCCTGCCAAGTGGGCAAATCGTGTCTCGCCAAAACATGCCACAACAGCGCGCGACATGCATCACGTGGCATTGCTTAGGGGCTCACCTCCCATTCTCGGGGATGGTCGCTCCCCTCAGGAGGCGCGATGCATGCGGAGTGCATCCGGGGACCGGAAAGCGGAAACAAATCGATTAGAGGGCTACGCAGAACGATATGGTACAGGTATCAGGCACAGTATGAAGGTAGATATTGTCAGGTTTCCACATCATGTCCAAAAGGTGGGCCAAGATAATCGTACTGGCATTCCCCAGTTCAGCCAGAGCGCAAAGCTTGGACTCGGGATCGCCGCGTTCCGGTTCCTCTGTGGTATACTTCAAGGGTAGGTCATGCGCAAAGCGAAGTAACCTCTGAGATCGTCCGACTTCGACGTGGTGTTTCTCAGACCACTGGCCCCCCTCCCATGCTGTCATTCTGCGGGGAGGCATGAGCCTCGGTCGTTCAGTCATTCGACGGATGAGCGGTATATGAGAGTAAACGGTCCAAGGGACAAATCTCAGAACCTTGGAGAAGACGCCTTGCTTTAGGGTGTGCGAGTTGTGTGAAAGCTGTTCCGCAAGGGGTGGACCGGGACTCTCGACGGCCAGGCAGCTCTGAATAGTCCCTCTCAGCTCTTCGGCCAGGCCGCCAATGACGAGGTACCCGTAGTTGATGTGCTTATCTTTTCCCCTTGGTTTCTCTTTCATCTCAGACGGGGAAAGATGAGGTACTTGGAGCACAGTAAAAGTTTGCAGCAGCGGTGCTCGCCCGAGAAACCGTCTCAGGATCTGCAGGCGCCCAGGGAGCGGGTCTGTCCAGGGTGGGTCTCCAGGATGACTGAATCCCAACCGACTTCCCAGGAGCACTTGAAATGTCCGAAGCGTGGTGCATGATATGCGCGAAAGAAGGGCGTGGCATAGATGAAGCGCCTGGGTGTCCTCCACAGTGAAGTCGCGTAATCGCTCGAATTCAATGAGGGGTCCGTCGGAGTGTGGGTATTGAGCAGTGTCCCCTATGCTGTAGACGCCGGCGCCCCTGAAGTTTAGACTTACGAGCGAGAAACGGACACCCTGAAGGACTGGAATGAGGTCTTGGAGCCCTGGCTGTAGGTTGGTGAAGGTGACCAGATCGATAACCAGCGAAGTGACATTTCCCCACTGGCACCGAAACGACGCTGATTGACCACCGAGCCTTCGGAAGTCTTCCCCGTGGATGGTGAGGTCTGTGAGCCTCGGTGCGCTTGAGGAAAAGTCCAGCCGCAATGGCGCGCAACTTGTCTTCGCCGCGTGATAGACGAAGCGTCGTAACTGAGGGAAAGATGTGTTGGCCATGATGAACGTCAAAGTGGGATGGACTACGGAGTTCGTATCGTCCACAGTACGCGACTCGATGCTGTAGAAGTCGGCGCTGGACCACCTGTGTCCTTCTTCGGCGAGGATGAGTAATAGAGGTTCAAAATACCGCATCCTAGAGCGCACATCCAGATTTTCCCTGGAGTAGGTCTGCCCACGTATCTTGATGTGGAGGCCCAGCCCAGCCGAACGTGGTAGAAGCACTCTCGTCATCATGTTGTGGAAGTGCTGGACAGAGCGGAACTGTCCGCGCTCGATCCAGAAGTCGTCGAAGTCAAAATAGACTCTCTGCCAAAGCGAAGGCGTGCCTTCGACGAGGTCCTTCCACTCCTTGCAAACCGCCTTGAGGACGTAGGCCGTATTCATGCGCGATATATCGCTGGTTTCAGGGAAGGTGGCGTCTTTGCCCAATGGAAGGGCAAAGTGGTTGAAGAAGGCGATGTATTCATCGCCGCAAGTGTGAACTAGAATTTCTTGAAAGATCTCTGTTGGAAGGCGCTTGAATACAGCCAGAGATCCGTACCCTGTGAAGTACGACGGAAGGAAAGCCTTCAGAGGCCGGAGAACCCGCGGCNCCTGCTCAACCAGNTGNCGGGCGAGACCTNTAGCGAGCCAGGCTACCAAGTAGAGCGAAGTAGANACCCTGTNGCTCATGGTGCTTTCTGTCAGAGAGACAGTGATGTGGAAGCCNACGAGAAATAGCANCAGTCCGATCCCCATGCACATGCCCTGCTCNTGCNCAGTTGATCGTGTTCATGTTGATATGATGGTGTGAGTCTGAGTTCGAGCCTTCGAGGACAAGTGATTGNTATCACAGTCGAAGGTGTGGGGACAACGTCGGNGNCAACGAAAAATAGGNATNATANGCTTTGCTTAGGCTTGACGGGGGACCTCAAGCAAGCGAAGTAGCAGNGGCAAAATTTCTATAGACAGCAGCCAAACTTGCAGGCGNATTCATATGAGGGACAGGNACTGTAGAGCCTGTGCCTANNNACGAACCNGTACAAAGATGCGGTGGGGATTGAAACGATACAATATGACTGCCGATCAGATAGCTNAAGCAAGGGAGTCAGAGCGATGCCGCGACAAAAGGCTGCTCAACGAGGGTACAACACAGAAATTACAGGCGCATTACAAAAGGATAACAATGTCCGTGAATGAAACGAAAGGAATAAGTTAAGGGNGAATGCGATGCATGATGCTGGGCGTGGACAAAGCGTGAGGAACGGGAAAGCAAAGTGGGGCATGTNTCTCAGGAAAGCGTGGAGTATGAAGAGGGGAAGCGCGGAGAAAAGTCGGAAAGCGACGAGCGGAAGGTCGAATAGAGACACTCAAGCGATGACAGGGTTGCAAGGCACGAGGTAGGCGTGCGATCGATGGTTGTGTCAATGCCCTTTATCCTCCTTCCCTTCAAACCANGCCCACATTGCNCCTCCAATTCTCTCGGGGTGGGTGAGCGTAAGGTCATGGCCTGCACCTTCAACCATGACAAGNTTCGATCTGCGTCTTGTCTCCGCCGGCAGAAGCTCCAATATCTGCGGTGCATACCGAGGGTTCACCGTGTTGTCCTTGGTNCCGTGAATCAGCAGGACCCTCCTGTTCTCGAAACCCTTGCTNGANAAGGCTTCTGATTGGCCNCGGATGGGGCCATCCCTGAGCGANCTAGATAATGCGGCGTTGTACCCTGAGAGGTGCGCTGATTGGACNCGAACGATNTCGAGCGCAGCTTGTACGGCATCNTCNGATCTTTTCGTCTCAACTGNCTCGCCCTCCATCGCTGCTGGAAGGCTCGACGACGAGTTAGCCAATCTCTGCAGATAATGCTAAGGGGAAGGAAGATTAGAGGCGGTAAGGCTGCAAGAAGTCATTCCTCTCACCCGCACGGGTCCACTAGAAGCTAGGGTCTGCACGAGAGGCGATGACATGAATTTCGCGGTCCGAGAGATGTCGCTAGACTGTGGTTGTGGTTTAGTTTTGGGGTGCAACCGATCGCAACGCATGGACTTACATCCATGATGCCCGCAGATGCAATGAGGACGATATTCTCGTCCACAAGCTGGGGGAAATGGGAGGTAAAGGCAGCGGCAATACCTCCTCCCTGACATCATCCTTTCGTCAGGACAGATTCTCATGAGAACGGGTACCTGGAGCTTACCATAGAAACGCCGCATACGATAGCCTTATCCCAACGTATGTGCTGTAGAAGGAGCGCGAGCTGTGTCGTGTACAGCAGTGGGTCGTACGTGATTTGGGGCGCGTCGGAGTACCCACGGCCATAAAGATCTGGGGCTATGTATCAGTGACTTGATTCCTTCGGTACCCAGGCAGCTGCTGACCGTATACCAAGACACGATATTTATTCTTCGCGAGAGCAGGTGCAACGTCCTTCCATATGATACCAGGTATTGACAGGCCATGAATGAGGACAATCTAAGGAGCATGAATGGAGCCGTCAAGAGACTTCAATGGGAAAGAGGAATGCGAGCACGTACCTTCCTGCCCTTCTCTGGGCCAAGTAGCCAGTATCGCGTCTACCCCGCGGTCCCCGTCAGATTACACCCACGATACAAACCATCCGATGCACACCTTTCCGTACGGCAAATTCGCGTATGCGCCACCCGGGTAAAAGTCCTCAGGATAAATCGACCAAGACCTGGAGTCAGAAGGCAGACTCGCAAGCGACTGATGCACAGTCATGGGTGTCGGTGGACCTGGAAAGACGGCGAGGAAGTAGCCGAGAAGCAGCAATGGGGGTATAATGAGCATCGCCAGAGTCGAGCAGTGACATGGTGAATGCCGCCCCATTTTCGCTGCGAAGTGGTACTGCCGACTGTCCCTAGGGGAGATTTACCTAGCCTGCAAGGGNNTTGGTCAAGTCGTTGGAATCGTTATCAGTCGTGGTGGTGGTTCTGGTTGAAAAGAGCGCTCGCATGCCGGTAAGCGAGGCCCATGTCCNAATTCGGCGCGTTCTGTCACGTCAGCGAGCTGACACATGTAACGAGATAAGATTAGATCAATAGTAGGCTTGGCNTGGAAGGTTACGCCAAACAATGGCTGATCAGCGTGCTGCCNNTGCACGGTNGGTNGNNTNTGACTNNCTCNNCNCANTCNNNNTNNGGA
>JANDKE010001819.1:0-12377 GCA_027627275.1 Coprinellus aureogranulatus | reverse complement strand
GCTCATCCAAGGGCTTGCACTGGAAAGTGTGGGGCCACTCGGACTGTTGTACTGTCCGTTCGTTTGTCTAGTCAAAAAGTTTTCGACTCCTATCTGCATGGCGCGGGCACACGAGGAGAAGGGCGGGTTCTCGGACTAGTCGCTCTGCTTGCGGAGCGCATCAATTTTTTCCTCCCTCTAGCCTGTTCGCAGGTGTTGATTTAGCGGGCCCTGGTTGTTCAGTTAACTTCATCTTGGATCCTGTAAAGCATTCCTATTTTCCCGAATGTATTGGAATGGGTTGATAGTTATCGTCTTGATAGGCATCGAGCCATTCAGACAGTTCAGTCGTTCCGTGGGATCATTTTTACATTCGCCTCCCCAATCTATAGACGCCACTTTCCAAGAGCCCGATGAACCGGATCATACCACGGTTGACAAACAACCCTCACCTCCTCTTACCTCGACGCCAAAGTTGACCCTTCTCACTAATGGTCACAGCGACCACATCCTACGGTCGTGAGTGGAACGCAATCTCTCATCGACGTATATTGACAGTACTCGTACGCAGATCTCCCAGCGGAGCTTCATGACGAAATTCTTTCCTACTGCACTCGGGCAAGTCTCGTGTCACTCTGCTTGACCTCAAAGTCTACCTCGCAGGAGGCTGAGGCGACGTTATACGATACTATTACGTTGCACCGCTCGCGCGAGCACGAGTTTGCATGCTGTTTTAGGACTATGTATGAACGATCTAGGGATGTCCAGGAAGGCGGAACTTGTCCAAACGTTCGCGGTCACTTTGACCGAAGATCATGGAGACTTCAACGACCTCCAACTGGCTGTGACAGCGCTTTCCGGTATGAAGTCGCTAAAGGTGCTCTCTATCTGGACTCCTGAAGAGATCTCCACTGTCAGTGTGCAAGTTCTGATGCGGTATGGTAGATTCTGAACCTAACGCTCTTGTTTTCTAACTCTTTTCTAACCGTAGATCGCCTTCGAGACCGTTCAGCCTTCATAAGCTCTGCCTCAGCGGTTTCCGAGTCGCTGAGTTTTCGTTTGTCCTCCAATGGTCAGACGCAGACAGGGAAACAGAAGCAGAGTCGGAAGCTTCAGAGGCCCTTGGCCGGACACCTTTTGGACACTCTGAACGAACAGGAGAGGATGGCCGATCCAGAACAGACTACCAATCTGACCAGCGAGAATCAGTCCAATCTCAAGCCGGTCATATTCGAGGTCGAACGACGAGCGCATTACTTCGGAGATGCCACCCTGCGTACCCTGACAATCTACGACTACCCACTCGTCGCCTCAAGAGGGCCGAGGCCTACCAAAGATTTCTTGGAGTTCTCTGCGAAGAACCTTGTCAATGAGGCTTACACGCAAATCCACCGAGACCTCAGTCTGGATTTCTCTCAAGATGATGAACTTGAGATCACAAACCAGTTGCAGCTCGTTGTATGCGATATTTCCCCGAATTCGTTGGGATGGGCGCAGAGAGTCGCTCTTCCACTTTTACAACCGGAAGCGCCACTCATCGGTGGGACTCTCGTCAGTCTGTCGATCATAGAACCTCCAAAGCGTCCGTTCAACGTGGTAGGCCGTTGTCTCTGAATAAAGAATGGCCTCTGTCAATACGGCGTCTCTCACCAGGCTACCATTCGCCACTCATTCACAGACTTTGTTGCCCCTTTGCTGGAGAAGAACGGCGATGAATTCTTTGTGCAAAGCTACTTCGTCGATGAAGACAATTGGGACTCGCACAGGCCGGCGGTCACCGAGGACGCTTCAAGTTCTATCATATCGAGGGAGGAGTCAGCTGAGATTGGAAGGGCGCTGGTTCCTCTCGTGGTAGAAGTTGTGAGCTCGAGCAAAGAAGGATTGGAGCGTTGTTTGGGCCTCCGAATCTTCCATGAAGAATACCAGTTTCCTCGGCCCGGCTCTAGACCTTGGTCGATTCGTGGTATAGTAAACGCTTCCCCGCCTTCGTCCATAACCCCCTATTACCCGGCGAGGTAACTATGTTCCAACATTCCACTTTACTAGATCCAAACATCCGTGATACAAAGGGTATTCTTCACAAAACCTGTTGTAGATTGTGTGTCCGCCCTGTGAAGCTTATGATTTGAATATCCTGAGAAGACGCTGCTCGGTAACGATCCTCGTCCGACACAGAGGGCACTCTCTCGAACTGCTCATGATCAAATCAGAGCACCCTCTACACATCGCCAGATGCCTACAAGACGTCGTGAGTAACCGAGGAACGGAATTAGGGACAGGATACTCACCCGCAGTCCACGATCGCGATGTTCGCCTCCTCGTCTTGACATATAACGCACAAGCCAGTGCGCTCCTGATAGTATGATGCCGGAGATGGTCTATGTGCTGGTGCAGGCTTCGGCTTCGGCTTTTCTGCGTCCGGTACAGAGCTACCAGGATCTGCACTCGAGCTGGATGCTGCAGCATCTGGATTGTCATTACCACTCGCCGATGGCTGATGTTGCCTGTGACTTTCATGATGTTCTTCCTCGTCGTCGCTGCTATCGACAGGACTAAGCCTGGTTATCCGTATTGGCTCATCCTCCGGCTCGTCTGCAGCTCGTGCAGCCTCGGCCCTGTTCCTTTCTCGTTCCCGCTGCTCTTCCCGTTCTCGTTCGCCGTGCTGTTGCTGTCTTTCCCTCTCCCTCTCACGTTCTCGAGCACGCTCCCTTTCTCTTTCCCCCTCTTCTTCCATCTCCCGCTTCCCGCTGCCTCTGCNGCATCTCCATCTCCTCCATTCTCTCTCTCCTTGCCCGCTGCCGCTCAAGCTTCTCCGCGTCAACCAGCTGTTCCACTTTCTTCACCAGTTCACCCTTCTCTAATACTTGTCCGGCGTTGACGTGGTTAGTGAACAGGATAGACTTGAGAGCACCGATACTGAGTGCTTTGATCTCCTGAGAGTTCATCGTTAGCAAGGCGTCCAAAGTCGGTACGGGCGGTGTAGGAGTCGACGCTGTCCGACCTCGCGAGTTGGAATTCGAGTTGCCACTCGGAGGGGATTGGGTTGAGCGCGGCGGGGGTGTTGACCTGGGACCGGTTGTGTGCCATNTGCGCCTTGATGAGATGACCAGCTGCAAGTGCGCTCATTAACGAGAGCTCTCCAGCCATAACTGCGGAGGCGATGATGCGAGCGAGTGTCTGTGCATTNTTGCCTGGCTGGGTCGGGTGGGCTCCTTTGATGCCGAGCATCTCCAGGACGCCCTGCTGTGGGGCGAGCACGGTGCCCCCACCCACTGTTCCGACCTCNATACAAGGCATNTTGACAGACATCAGAAGATCTTCACCGCCATTTGTCCTGGGAATACGGAAGACCGGGTANGGTTAGCGGNGTAGATCACTGACAAAGGTTCGGANAGACTTACGGTTCCATGAGGGTCATGCACATCGAACTCTCTACNTTCTGAGCGGGGTCNTGNCCAGTGGCGAGGAAGATNGCAGTGAGGATGTTGGCAGCGTGAGCGTTGAANCCNCCAATGCTGCCTGCCATCGCGCTTCCTATNAGGTTTTTCTTGATGTTGAGGTTGCANAGGTCTTNNACGGTGGTCTTNAGGACGCTCTTGACNACATGNCCAGGNATNACGGCCTCAGCGACNACGCTCTTGCCNCGGCCCTCNATCCAGTTNATGGCAGCNGGNTTCTTNTCNGTGCAGTAGTTCCCCGAGAGGGCNAGNACGACCATCTCNGGATGNCGCTTCTGGAGCGCATCCANCGCTTTCTCCGTGCCTTTGGAGATCATGTTCATCCCCATCGCATCTCCCGTCGTCGTCGTNAACCNTATNTACAGCGTNCGGCCNGCCANTGCGGTCTTCAAGCTCTTGAGNTTAGCNAAGCGNGATGTCGATTCGAAGGCAGCGCGGAGGGTGGCGAANCCGTCGTCNGAGTCGATCCAAGCCTTGGCCTGNCCNGCTTGAACNAGTNGAAGGGGAAGTCAATGGCGGGNCCGCGGGTCATGCCATCAGCAGTCAGGACGGTGGTGACACCCCCGCCNGCATTGAGAGCCTTGCAACCCCGGGACGTCGAGGCGACGAGAGTGCCCTCGGCAGTGGCCATGGGAATGGGGTAGCTGACGCCGTCGACCTTGAGTGGGCCAGCCACCCCAAGCGGAATAGGAATGTAGCCGACTACGTTCTCGCAGCAGGCTCCGAGAACACGGCTGTAGTCGTAGCTCTCGTAGGGGATACTTGAAGACTCGAGGCTTTTCGTTGATGATGCGCGAGCTACAGCGTAATGCGTCAGTTAGAGTGCGATGACAACAGAGAGAGACAGCAACATACAGATCAAGGCTCGTCGGATACGGACTGCACGGTCAAGACAGTCCATGCCAAGGAGCTTCTCCAGTGCGTGGGGCGCAATCTTGCCTGCGTTCGCAAGTTGAATGACCTCCTCGTCGTTGAGAAGGGCCAAGGATGCGCTTGCTGGCCGGGGTCCCTTTTCGAAAATTGCAATGCACTGGTCCAAAGGGCGAATTTCCTCTGATGGGTATTCTGGGAAATAATCGCCCTCTGGACTGGAGTCGTCCTCTGAAGAGGAGTCCGGTGGGGAGAGTTGCTGTACGGACGGGAGAGCGTGCTGTGCCGCCTTTAGCTTGCGGTCGACATCATCCAGAGAGAAGAGTGGGCGAGGAACAAATGTGTTCATCATCGCAAACATTAGAAAGGGGTTGAGAAGGTAGAATAGAGAGGCTGAATCTAGACGAGAGTCGTCGGTGCGAGGAGAGCCTGGTCCCTGAAGTCGGCGGGGGATAACTCAGCCAAGAGGTGCTGACTGCGTTTGATGGACTGAAACCTTAGCGTCCAGAGTTTTATACGACCGAACGCCTAGAGCCCCCACCAGGGAAAGCCACTGAAGTATATCAGTGGGACGGACCGACTAACCAAACCGGTGGGTCCGGCAGTGCTGTCTAAACGGGAAAAGGCCGAACCCACTGGGAGCGACGAAAAGACAAGTGGGCCACAGCTGCGAGCAGTACACCCAAATGAGTGGATTCCGAAATGTCATCATTATCTGAGAAGTGATAGTATTATCGTCAATAAGCGCCGATGAGCCAGGACGTGACAGTTGTTCGAAAGAGAGGACGCACATGGAGGCGGCTGCACTTCAGTACCGTTGGGGACCCGGTTAGATTTGAAGTCANTNCCAGATGGATCTCCGTGTAAGATNGTCGAATCCCGACGCGAGGGGCTGCGTGGCTCCTGTCGGAGACCTGGCAAAGCACCANACNAGGGGTAAGGCTCNCGCACCGCGTCCGAGAGGAGAACGCGCGCACTGGCATCAAACGTTCGGTGTTGCTATTCATGCACGCTGNAAGACAAATTATGTTGCCAAATACGCGCTAACAGCAGATATTCCAGTCAATNTCCCGTTCCCAGTAGCCATCNTGAATCAGAGTTAGACGCGTTCAGGTCACCGGTCGGGGCACAGGNGTGATGTTGGTTGAAAGNAAACATTGCGCATCACGCTCTTCGAGGAAATCCACACGCGAAGGCCGACAACACCTGGACCAAGCAACTGCAAACAGTGGAATGGACATTTCGGNAGAGAGATCGTCACTTAAGCGCCTGCCATTGANTTTCCCATGTGTCATCACCAGCAGCGACTNGAATACNCTAAGGTCAGGCGNAAGGTACCCTGTCGCTGAAAACNCCCCAAGCCCTCCTAATGGCCTTCATACCAGCCTAGAGCGCGAAGNAAANAATACTACGCTTTCCTCGCAGCATGAAGTCTTCTTGTATGCTGAGCGTCCGTTAAGGATAGAAGNTAAATCATATGATGCGAACTCTAAGGAACCCGACGAAGGAGAAGCNCCTGGGNTGTTGCNGGAGTCANCTGCTTCCAGGCGATGACTATGTAACTTCGCAGCNTTTCCCTTTGGGTAGGCATCTGTGTCGGGCAGGAGGGCCCAAGGTAAAAAGCGTCGGAAATCCTNATAGTTTCTACACCTCTCGGAGGTTTGAGTGGCAACGTTCGGAGGCGGTGGANGCATGGTAATCTCCCTGCGTATCTCACTTAACGGGACTACTAGTCTCCAACGACGNCGTCATGTTTCACGATTCTCAGGGAGGCGCCCAACAGAAAGTAATTAGGCATCGGGGTCGGGTAATAATGAGAGAAGAAGTATAGCTGCAGNAGANAAGNCTGAAANGCTTCTTCTAGNCACANAACCGTAGCTTGGGGGAAAATGGGTGGGGCTTTCCATTGTTTTATGTCCCATTTCAGGANGCATAATGATCACCTTNTCCCTATCGCTGCNTCCATGTGCGGCNTGTAACAAAGGNAAAATNNTATCTACCNATCTCAAAGNGCTTCATTCGGAGCACGTGTGGGTCGGTGGCTCATCCGGCAGCGCGTAATCTCANGTTTGCTTTTGGGAATTCGACCAGCCTCACCCTGGGCCTCCGGCTGTCGGGGAACTGAATAGCCTGCAGAGCCCGCCAACTTGGTCCAGAGTTGGGCTAGAAATAGGCTCGAAGGTCAGTNNAAATGGTTTGATCTAAGCTTAGTCACGAANTACTGGAGAGCGTCGAGGGAATCCCTCGAATGACGATGTCCCGATTTGGAGCGAGCATACCCAAACAGGGTAAGCTTCTGCAGTGCCTGCCCCTATGCTTCGAATGGCCACGATCACCTAGCCAAGCTTATCGATGNGGTGTGTANGGTGGATTTGAGGNNACCGANATANAATCCGTGCGATAGTCGTAATGTTCATGTAACTACATGACGGGGTAGGCATGAATGGCATCAAGGGAAAGGTAAAGAGTCAAAGCAAACGTGNCGTGCAGTANTAGTACNGNCACAGAGCAAATCATTAAAANGGGGAATACCTAACCAANATNTTTTNAATGAATAGAAGCAACTAGCGCGAGCATGAATGTAGAGAAGGNTAACCGGCACGGGAAATCGAATGAGGGTCTCGAACTGAAGGGAAGCAGGTGTAATGGTTTACGATCGCGGAACATCAGCCCAATAGCANACTTTCCAAGTCATCCTCCTTGGTCGCCTGCTTCACTACAACATCGCTTACTTTCACAGCGACCGNNTNAGCCTCGCTCTNNACCTTCACATCCTTAACCCCACCCTCCGAGCGCCNTCCGTCACGGTCTTCCGAATCTGAATCGGACTCCGAGCTATCACTGTCAGACGAATCTGTCTCGTTCCTATCAACGCGCAACAGNANCTTGCCNTTCCTCTCCAGNGTCTTCNTGGNNGTCNCCTTCNCTANCCGAGGCGNGNTCACCAATGAANCGGGCTCCTTTGNCTTCTTGAGAGTCGACACCTTCNACTCNCTCCCCGATTTCTCGACATCAAGAGACGCGAGCTTGATCACATGNACTCGAGGGGATTCAGCGTCCAAGTCGGTCCCGGAAGGTTTCCNGGCGAAGGTATCGGANTAGATCCTCCTGGTAGCCGGGCGCCGCTTGGNGGGGGACGGTGAGGTCAAGGAGACCAAGCGGNAAGGTGCGATGTTCTCTTTGTTCGCGTCGGAGTCGAACTCCTCCACCGTCTGGCTNCCCTTGCCACCGTGTTTCGCGTTGTTCACAGAGTCTCCTGATGGTCTTCTGTTCGCGATGTTGCCATTTCCGAGCACCGAATCCAATGAGCGGCGAGGACGACCGGGACCGGAGAGCGCGTTTGTAATGGAACCAGCCTTGCGCGTCTTGCCGGGCGTTCTAGAAGGCGCGTCGTTCTCGCTGTTGGACCTCGAAATGACGGTGGCACTGAAGGAACGTCTCCCGGACATGACTTCCTGCAGTTGCTACGCGGTGTGGTGAAGGAGGGCGAAAGGTATCGCGTGGAATGGAGGGGTCTTGGCGTCTCGCGTGCGCGCCGGAGTCGAAGTAAAGAAGCTGAGTGTTACGAAGGAGGAGAGCGGTGCTCTAGCGTTAGACCAGCAATTAGCTCCCGTTTTATACGGGGTGTGCGTGTGTGGCTCGGGCGTGGAACAGGTGGCGCAGTGTGTGGCAAGGAGGTCCTCGTCGTATTGACCAGACAGCCTTTGTCCAGAATTTATCTGTGTAAACACGTTGAGGCACAGGTGCGCCTCGTGTTTCTTTGTCACCCCTCCCCACGTATTCGTTGAACAAGCCATGACGGTGGCGGCGTTACTACCGGTTATCAATTTCTATGCCTTTTGGGACGTCAGAAGGTGGTCACAATGGACTCAGGGGAAATCTGAATACCGGCGGAGCCAACACTCACTTCGCAAGTAGGGACATCATGGGCGTTGTGGTGCATTCAAGTCTGCGATGTTCAAGTACTTTCAAACTCATCTTGTACCGGTCCCAGAAGATGCTTGCATGTATGATCGTCACTCGAAGCCGAATCCAACTCACCAGACTAGAAGCTAAGCGACCCCGTTCTCGAAGGAACCCATCTTCCACAACACGCCGCATCCGCCTGGTCGTTCCAATGCGAGTCTCACATTCATCATTCTGAGAACAACAACAGCACAGACAAGCTTGTCTACAAGCACGGTTCACATCTGATATCTACATGTACGTCGAATTATCCCAATCAACCGAAAAGTAAAGCAGATGATAGAGATAATCATCGAAAGAGGGAGGGCCCCGAGAAGCAACTGCCGAAGAGGTACAATACGAAGCAGCGGCCAGCCAGCCAATTGGCAGCCGCAATAGTAGTACGAATAAGTAAGTAAAACAGAAGAAGAAGGAGTCGCTCCCCAAATAGAAGAATCGTCAGTCGTATGATACATTTTGTATGTGTGTATGCAAGATAGAAGAGAGGGAGAGAGCGGAAGAATGTCGAATCGAGAGGGGACAGATGATATATGTTACTTGATAGCTTAATGCTAGATGATAAGTATGTATGTATCGATGTCGATGCGAGAGATGTGAATGAAACGTGCGAGGGGTGATCGATGAGGGGCAGTATGCGGGAGGTACAAGGGAGAAGTCGAAGGGAAATCGCAGGTGGGGTATGCGAAAGCAGGTATAGGCGAGATGGTAGTTCGTGATATAGTCTTAAATCATTTAGATATCAATGGAAGAGGAAGGAAAGGCTCGGGCACCATACCCAATCACGTCCTTGAATACGGAGGTAACGATCCCATACTCGAAGAAGGCGTCAAAGGGCCCTTCTCCGAAGTCACCGCGACCTCCTTCTTCTCGGACGTCACAGAAGACATCGTGAAGGTCCCACCACCAAGGACCGCTCCTCCAGGTGTACCAGGGACAGACGGTGCAGGGGTATTCGCGCGACTCCTATTGTGCACCATGTGTGCCCTGATCAAGTGGCCAGCAGCGAGTGCGCTGAGCAAGCTCAGTTCACCAGCCATGACGGCGGAGGCGATGATCCTAGCGAGGCGCTGGGCGTTCTGTCCGGGGTGTGTGGGATGGGCGCCTTTGATACCCAGCATCTCGAGGACGGCGCCTTGAGGAGCGAGGACAGTTCCACCACCGACGGTGCCGACTTCGATACAGGGCATGGAGACGGTCATGAGCAGATCCTCGCCACCATTGGTACTAGAGAGAAAGGAATTAGCAAATGACATAGACGACGGTATACGAACACTCACGCTTCCATCAAAGTCATACACTGCGAACTCTCCACATTCTGCGCAGGATCCTGCCCCGTCGCCAAAAACAACGCAGTCAAAATATTCGCCGCATGTGCATTGAAACCTCCAATACTCCCCGCCATCGCACTCCCCACCAGATTCTTCTTCACATTCAAATTCACCAACGCCTCCACCGTCGTCTTCAACACCGTCTTCACCACCTTCCCAGGAATGACGGCCTCAGCAACGACACTCTTCCCCCTCCCATCGATCCAATTAATCGCCGCAGGCTTCTTATCCGTACAATAATTCCCCGAAAGCGCGAGAGTGATCATGTCAGGGTAAAACGTCTGCATCACCTCCAACGCCTTCTCCGTACCCTTACTNATCATATTCATCCCCATCGCGTCCCCAGTCGCCGTCTTGAACCGGACNAANANCGTNCGTCCGGCCATNGCGATCTTCAAGCTGCTTANGCGGGCGAAGCGAGACGTCGACTCGAAGGCNTCCTTGATNATNGCGTACCCCTTCTCGCTCTCCAACCAAGCCTTGGCCTCGGCNGCCATAACGATCGTAGGGAAGTCGATAGCNGGNCCACGGGTCATACCNTCTTGAAGGAGGACAGTCGTCACACCNCCNCCAGCNTTGAGNGCCTTGCATCCCCTTGACGTCGACGCGACAAGTGTACCTTCNGCNGTAGCCATCGGNATATGCGTCGANACACCGTCGATGTTGAGNGGGCCCGCAACACCCAGAGGGATAGGGATGTACCCAATGACNTTCTCGCAGCACGCACCCAGNACCCTCCCATAATCGTAATCCTTATGCGGGATATCNGANGNNTCGAGNGTCTTGGTCACCGTNGCACGAGAGATNAGNGCNCGCCTGATCCTAACAGCCCTATCCAAATCCGCCGGTCCACCCCCAAGCATCTTCTCCANNGCGTACGCAGCGACCTTGCCCTTGTTCGAGAGCATCACAACCTCCTCGTCGTTGAGCANNGCNAGGGACTTGCTNACNGGACGAGGTCCGTTCTCGAANATGTCAAGGACTTCCTCCCATGANCGAACATCGGTNGGGACGGGCTCCTGGTCNTCCTGGTCCGACGAAGAGGAAGTGGACGACGAGGACGCAGGGCTNGCGAGGGANTCNNNGGCGGGCTTGGCNCCAGAGGAAGTAAGGACGGTCTTGCTNGTNATNGTAAGNCTCCGCTGAGCCTTAAGCTTCTTGTCCACATCATCNAGGCTNAGAGTCGTNGGNGCCGGAATGGCGGAGTACGANGGCCTCCNCATAAGCTCCTGCGGCTTCCNNGTCGCAACNGGNGTAACCTCCGAACTGCCCGTAGACTCCTCCTTCNCTTTCGCGCCTTCCTGCTCCTCNCCCTCCTCAAACCTCACNCCAGCNTTACCCCTAGTCANCAGTGCCCCCAACCCGTTAACACCCACACCCAACGCNATACCCTGCAGTAGGAACCCATTCANGCCGATACTAATCGCCAACATAACGACGATCCACTTGCTCANGATAGGGTCNCCNACAAGCCTCGTCCAACTCGACATGAAACTCTCCACAAGCTCGCTCGCACTCTTCGCCTTCCCACTCGTTCCCTCCGCTGNAGTNGACTTGNTAAGCGCAGCAGGGGGCGAAACACGGATGTAGACGGGGGGAGAGATCTTCAGCATGAGCTGCCGATCGNGGTTGGGGTNGNCNTTNTCCAGGCCGAGAGGGAACTCTTCGTCTTCNCTGCTCGAGTTGCCNGAAGAATGCTCGTGGTGATCCTCCGCAGACGCGAATCCCTCTGCGGTNTCGATTGCCTTGAGGACAGCACGNACNCCNGGGGTGGTNACGTCGACNTTNCGNGCACTAACACCCGGAGAAGCGTAANTNTTCACNGCGTTCGAAGAAGTGGAATGNCGGGTNGANGTGAGGGGTGCGATGAAGTTGAGGACGTGTANAGTCATNAACGANGCGATCTACNTNNCNCATTCNGTCGATCNGNNNNCACATCNTANNCTTCACNAAACACAAAGTCGACGACGNACCAANANCAACTTCAACCTCGCCACAGGATTCTCCGGCTTCGCCACCTCATACTCCTCCTTCAGGTTGGACTTCACACCACCCTTCACCCTCACCCCAAGCCCACGCNCATACTCCGGCAAACTCGACCCCTTCTCNCCNCCAAGCANCGCACTCGAGATCTTATGCCTAAGCGTCTGCGGGGCGGGGGAGCCGGGTTGACGAGCCATAGCGCTCTTCGCTGTGAGCCCAGCGAGGTTGGANGAGGAGCTGGAAGAGCGGACCGAAGAGAAGGAGTTGGACCGAGACCGGGTGAGTGCGCGCGCAGTCTTGATTCTCCGCACCTATCACGCCGAGGAAAGCAAGGAAAGAAGGTTAAGTTAGTGACCCGAGTCGAGGGAGACGGCAGGCAGCAGCAAGGGAGGTGCGGGGACGCAAAAATGAATGTGGGACAAAGATAAAGATGAAAAGGCGCGAATATGAAGATAAAAAGGCGATGGACACAGCTAGATATCATGAATAGGAACTGCGCAGACGATTCACGGACCATGATCTTTGCCAAACAATCATTCGGCGAAGACCAAGGACCATCCCCTTCGAATTGTCCTAGTCACCCCACGAAGACCATCTCCTTCAAACGGATGATCATAACCCCACGAAGTCCTTCCGCATCACAAAAAGGAAAGCAGACGTGGGATGACTTCGGGGAACAAAAAAAAACACGCTCAATGCAGCTCAACAATCGACACCGGGGTCACGTGTCCTTCTTCCCTCCCCTCCCTCCTCTTTCCTCCCCCCATCGCATCCCACTCCACAATTCAAGAGA
>JANDKE010001818.1:0-12378 GCA_027627275.1 Coprinellus aureogranulatus | reverse complement strand
GTCCACGTCCGCTCTTTCCTCTACTCTAAAAGAGATAACGAGATACAAGCTGACCCTGGCCTTGATGGGCGCACGCAATCTCGAGAGCCGTCTGACCATCTAAAGGTGATGTCAACAATCTAACATGAGCAAGTATGGCAGGGTGGTGCTCACTGTCTCCCGCAACATCGATATGCGCACCAGCATGAACCAAATGAGAAATCTGGACAAGATCATCTGTGTTAATGGCCTTTGTCAGGGATTCATTCAGCTTCGTCTGCAATTCATGCCGCCGCCGAACAATCGACTCTCCGAGATCCCGTAGTGGCATAAACACGAGAACCATAGCAAGGATCTGCCCGAACCCCCACTCCGCCTCATCACCACTTGCCCGATCTTGATAGCCTCGGTTGCGCCTCAAAGTGAGCTCGATATCGATGATGAAGATGATGTTGATGCACAGCAAGATCAACAACCCAATACCGACTGGGAATACAGCCCGCAACATGTAAAATCGACCCTCCTGCAGGGGATCGGGGGTTAAAGTCCGCCTTTCTGGGTTGTCGGCTGGGGCTTGAGATTCAGCAGAAGTGGGGGGATTCTCAGCCGTTTGAGGGTTCTCTGTGGAGGAGGAGTCAAAGTCACCAGGGAGTGGTTGCATCTCCATGATTTCTACAGACAAGCCTGAGGGCACATGTGGCTGTTGGGTCTCATGTGCATTGTCGACTGGAACGGCGGGTGGTGCCCCGCAAGCTGGAAGAGCCTGTGGTAGGGGCCACCAGCGGTTGGTAAGGCAGTAGACAGAGAGGAATACCCCAACAGGTAAAAGGAGGTTAAAGCCAGGGAGGAGGACCAGTGAATAGACGACCAGGGAAAAGAAGCGGAGACCCTGTCGTCCGAATGGCACGAAAGCGCCGAGGATTGCCAGGTCAGCGATGTCGAACGCACATGCTGATAGCTCGTCCTTTCCAAAAGATTTGGGTGCACTCCAAAGCAAGATTCCGAGGGCCGCCATCAGGGTGAGGTGAACCGAACCGAGAACAAGGGTTATCCGCTGGACGAGAACCTTGTACGCATCTGCATAAAACCCATTGGGTTTTGATTAATCCCCCGAGCGTCTCAACCCTCGGGGTGGATGAATCGTGGATTAATCCACTGTGAGGTGCTCTGGACATCAAGTGTCCGCCACCTAGACGAGGTCGCTTGATTAATCACGATTAATCGCTCTGAAAGGTGCAAGATATGGGCACATGTATGATTACACAAGCAGTATATGATTAATCTAAATAGCTGAATTAATCTAAACGACCGGGAGACTGAACCCAGGGAACTTCTGTGCGAACTCGAGAGCCTCCTTGTCTCGCATTCTCTGAATTTGGACGGCGAGAAGTTCTCCGCTGGTAAGCATTGAGTCTGCGTCCATACCTGTTGACTCTCTAAAACGCTGTCGGGCCTCACGTGCCATACGCATGAACATCTTGGCCGAGTTTCGCGCATAGATTGCATGGGCACTAATGTCGCCATGCCTGCGGGCGAGTTCCTCCCAGACGTTGCTCATCTTGTCAAAGTAGCGGATGCATCGGAGGAAGTCTGCAATGGTTGACTCGCACTCTTCGCGGAATCGCATCATTTCCGCCTCTGCGCGGAACCACTGTACTCGATTAGCTCCACGCCTCCAGTTAGTACAAGGCTAGGCATAGGGAGACAAATAGAACTCACATTCCTCCGACCACTTTTTCATATCTTCCTTTGACTTATCGCCCAGGACCTTAGGATCCCAGATCCACCCATTACTGGTGGCATCGCCCGAAGTTGCCGATCGCTTTGCCACCTTTCCTGCCTTGGCCTGGGGTGGCTGAGGTGGAGACCCAAGAAGCTGCGCTTTTGCTGTGAGGCGTTTGCGTGGACTGGGAACGCTGTGGCTACGGTAAAGGGCTCCTTCAACTCTTCGCGAATCGCCGACTTGACGTTTTATGTCAGTCGGTTTCCTGTAGGTGTCCTCTTGGCGCATTGGGGGAAACTCCAAGGGGTCGAGGCCATGCTTTATCATCGAGGCACGGTTGGTGTTGTATTCGTCGATCGCAAGGAGAAGCGAGTCCAGTGTGGCATCAACAGACACTTGTGCGCGAGTGTTTCCCTTTTGGCCTCTTGCGTCTTTCTTTTCTCCCTGGTTCATGGACAAAACCTTTGAAATTTCCCGCAGCTTCCGAATGCCATCATAGGCAAACCCTTGGCGGAGTTTGAGCTCGTACTCAGCCATCACCTCAAGCTTGCCCTTCTTACGATCGGAAAGCGAGAAGTCGGATGGGAGGTATAATAACTCGTGCTCGGGGGTGTCGTACCCTTGAGGCTTGTCTCGGGTAAGCCCCCCTATTGTAGGGTTGGTGTACGCTCGCTTTTGAAGCCGACGGAAATGGTCGATGCGAGATCGAAGCTTGGATCGGTGGCTGTCCACCTTCTTTCGCAGTGTATCCTTGTCTGGCCGTGTTGCGAGAGCATGAACGAGGCGTTGGACTTTGCACCTGTATGAATACATCAATAGTGCGATGCAAAGTAGCCAATCGTAAGACGTACTGCATGGCAACTATTTCCAGACCTTCGTCGATGAACAGGATTGGAATGGACTCGACACTTTCATCTCCGCTTTCCTTGGCTTCTGGACCGGGTTTGGAGTGGCGTTGCTTCCTCTGGCTGGTAGGCCGCTTATGTCGAAGAGGAGTGTTGTCAGTCCCGGAGTCAGTATCACTACTCTCGGATTCGCAAGCTGACATGTCTGTGTCTGACTCCGATTCATCTCCGTGTTCCGAGCCCTCGTCTGATTCTTCGTCACTCATGGAATCGCGACTTTCAAGGGTTTTGATGAGGTTCGCGAATACTTTCTTCCGGGACAGAGCTTCCAAATGTGTCAGCTCAAGCTTGGAAACCCGAATGTTGAGATAGATATACCATTTTGTTCACCATGACGATAAACGCAAACGACTTCTCCTCGGACAACCTTCCGAGAGTTACGGTCTGCGCAGACCCAGGCATCGACACATTCTTTCTCGTTCATGACACAAAGATGCCCAAAGTGATCCAAGTGCTGCAAAAATAGGGCCCGCGCATCGATGTAGTGCTCAGCGAGGTCTTCGCCTGTGACTGCAGGTTAGCAGGTATATATGACAACGGCAAAGGCACTCTCACTGAGATTCTGGGTTTTGATATGGTTCCAAAGACTATGGTGGTCGACGATGACGTCTGTGCGGCGGCCCTTGTTCATCTGTCGCGCTTGAGCGCCGAGCGGATTGGATTCAGCCCAGTACTGTTCGCAGGTCTCCCCATGGAAGTGGCCGGCATTAGCAACATATGAACACGCATGGCGATACATACAGTTGTCTTTGTGATTCTGCACATGAACAAGCGGGATGAGGACGCGCATGCTCTTGACCACAGCTTTTGATTCGGTCATTTGCTCAAAGCGGGCTGCTCTGTTCTTCCCCCAACCGCAACCAATGTCGTATGAACATAGATGATCAATGCAGGTCATGTACCGTTGATCTTCCGGGGCATCGAGGTCCCTGTGTTGAATGTTTGCGTGATGTAAAGCGTAGTCAGAATTTGCGAATCTATGAATAGCGTGTTTGAGGTCTTGCGGCTGAGACGGTGAGGGCTCAATGTGACATACCTTTCCCCAAGCTGCATATCAGTCGATGCTTTGATGAAAACATGCCCGCATTGAACATTAACGATGCCGGTGATGTCCATATTCTTGAACTTCTTCCGATCTTGTTTGTTCATAACGTTCAGGTACTTGCAGGTTGTTTTCTACCATATTTCTTTAGTGCATGAGACGAAGACAGATGGTGGCAGTGACTCACATGTACAAGGCTGGGGAAAGACTTCAGGAATTTCTGATACCGCTCTTCCTGAGGAAAGTAGGCACGGCCATTAAAGAGGGACACGCTGTGGGGGTCGCCGTTCTTGGCGTAGTGATTCGCATGGTGATTGCCGTCCACCGTAGTTCGACATTGATTCAAATGGCTATGGAGGTCTTCAGAATGACAATATGCAAGAAGCCCTAGTGACGCACCATAGGTGAGGAGGTGTCTCTCTCCACCCTTGTTCCATATTCATATGGGGCTCGGGACATGCGGGACAGTGGACAATCAAGTTCCCTTTCACTCGATGGACAAGGATATCATCGATACCATGGGCTTGTCCAAGGCGCTTTGTCGCTGTCACAAGCCTCCATATTGACATCGCCTGAGCGAATGCTTCCTGGAAGCTCTAAGTAGCACATAATCAGTGAATTAGATTCTGGTTCGCAAAATTAGAACGCACTTTGAAGTTCGTTGCAATATGAAACACGTTGTCCGTGAGGCGAAAGAGGCCCTTGCAGAAGTCCTGATTATTGATCTTCGAGACGAGGTGCAGAAGATGGAATTGTTTCAGAACACGAAATGTGAAAGCCGTGCGTGGAGCCAAAATCGTCGCAGGAAAGAAGCAAGCGCCGAGTAGTTGATTGAATCGCTCGCGCTCAGAGTGGCCATGACAGTGGCATAAGATAACGCGCGTTTCGTGCACTCCGTTAATATCGACAAGAGTCATCGCAACTCCTGGGTCTTGTGCTGGCCGATTTGGACAAGCACGTCCACCGTGGCCGAGCGCAACTGCAGGAACAGAAGCGTCGGACTTCTCCAGCCTCACGCGCAAGGTGCTGATATCGCGTTTTGAATAGGTGCGTGACTCAGGGTCCCAAACCTTGGCCCAATGCAGAGGATTCTCGACGTGCCTCTCTATGAAGCAGCTCTCACATCGCAATGGAGAACCGACACAGTCGAAGCAAGTCACTGTTCGAGGCCCATTCCCGCAAGTGCAGGGCTCGTTGAGCTTGGATACGCGTATAGTGGCCTCAATAATACGACTGAGGACGTCAGGGAGAATGTCAACAAAATCCTGAAGAAGGGAAGTCGTCTACGAAGAGCGGTTACACTTCCTGTCAATTGAACGCTGGCTGAGCACATACCCTGGACGCTTTTTCTGCGGTTGATCCACTCTCGACGCCTCCCTCTGCGTCGCTGTCTGCAACCTTCACTTTTGCTCCTTTTTGCTTCTTGGTTTGCGTAGTGCTTTGCGGTGCACTAGGGTCCAACCTGTGACTATTGAGAGTACTCGGATCGCTTGGTTCTGGTTCGGAGGGACGATTGACCTTTGATTCATTGGACTGGGCAGCGCGAATTTGGCGCGGATCCTGCGGCTGTGGGAGAGGTGGAAGGGGGACTTCCTTTGACTGTACCACACCACCATCCCCAATTTTCACTTCACTTGCTTGCTGTGCCGTCGATCGAGATTGGGTTTGGCCAGAAAGACGCTCGTCAAGCTGGGCCAGCCTCTCCTTGCGATTGGCAAACCCCATCTTCTTTGGCTTGGGACGTGGTGGCATGGTGAAGGCGTGATCGAAAGTCCACCAAGTGCGGTGTAGAAATTAAGAAAGGGAGAGAAACGCGATATTTTGCGCCACCCTACATTGTGTTCACCAAGACAATTAGGACGAAGCCCAGTCACGGTAGCACACGGCGGAGCGGCAGCAGTGAAGGTCACGGTGGGAACATATTACATCACCATCTGGTTCCATTCAAGGCGATGGACTGCGATGGACGGGATGGTGAACAACTTGCGTGCATCCAACCTGGTCACCACCAGAACACTGCGATGGTGGTGTCCTTTCCTCCATGTATGTGATTCTTCAGCGTCATCAACGGCTCCAGAGCCCGGACTGACGGCACTGTATTCGCAGCCATATTGCAGACCCCGACGGTGTTTCGGCGCTCGAAGCTCCCGTACGCACGACCACGAACCCCTTGAACCCGTTGAACCCGGCGCTGCCATCGTGTCCGATGTGCTTGCATACGAAGGTGCTGGTCGTTGTACGAGCCAATCGACGCTGGACTTGGCGACGTCTTGACCGCCGAGTCCGTAACCCCGTTGCCGTGCTTCGCTTCGGATGTGGGTCGTGCTAGGGAAGGAAGACCATAGGTAAGTAACATCGTCAAGGTGTCATTTGCATCCGAAACTCACCTTTTCGCAGTCGCGCTGTCCGCTCTGCACCTTCGTGCCTCCATCATTGGCACCCGATTCCCCACTTTCCGTTGCCCTACCACGTCGTACACTTGCACTAGCCCTCGCCGACTAGACCTAGACAGCGAGGTGACCACTCTCGAAACCTCCTCAGCCCATCTCTGCGCACCTTCCCCTTCGCATTTCGGAAGCCCTGCCGCTCATCGCCCATCCTCTCCCTCCAAACCTCCTCTTCAATCGCTGTCTCCGGTTTTCGCTGAGTACAAGGTCCTGCAAAGGTAGACGGTGAGCGCTTCTTTCGTTTCAAGCGATTCCTTTGCTTACCCGGGACTTCCTCGAAGCTCTGGATGGTGTCCTCCGTTGGGAGGACTTCTGCTGGCTTTCAGGTCGAAGCGAGAGCCTGGGAGCCTAGGTGATTGGAGTTTGCAATCGTTTGAGGTTGTGTTTGGGCTCCTGACCTCGTTAGTCGGATAGGGTCGTCGCTCGGGCTTTGGGGAGCCGCCGATACGGCGTGCAGACGTGCGCGACGATACATCGGGGTTCGGGATAGAGCTTACCTTTGCTGTAGGGCTTTGTTACGATGACGTACGAGGCAAATACAGCATTTGGATATACGAACGAAGGTCAGCTCTTTGATATTGGGTCGTTGAGGAATGATGAATTCACCCACTTATTACAGTGAATGTAGTGCTCTTTCGAGCAGCTGTGCTTTCAGCATTGGACTCTCGAAGTCTTCGTACAATCGCTCGACATTTGGAAGCTGAATTAAATTGGGACACATGTACACTATGCTTTAGATCAAGAAGCTATCGAACAATGTCTAAGCGCGCTGTTTCCCTTTGCGGACCCGGTTGAATTGAATTCGGAGAATCTCAACCATCTCGTTGAAGTCGAGTAGCTCTGCCTGCGGTAATCCAGCGGAACGAAGAAGTATAGGGTAACCCGGCCCTTCAACTGGTCCAATCGGAAGTGCTCGAGGGAAGGGCATCCACTTGTCCTCCTCGAAGATGTACCTCTCCACCTTGGTAAGCAGCTCAATCCCCGCCTTTCCAAGTGCGATCCTGGATGTACTCAGACGGGTAAAGCCCGACTTGTCTGGATACAGAGTGGCTTGTTGACATGCCAAACCAAGCTATATGCGGCGTGTTCGAGTTCAGAACGAGAGGGCGAACAAGTGATAAATTGCACGTACCTCCTCCCAATAGAATACGTGAACAGATGGCTTATAATGCACTTGCAGTTCAATCCTCCCAGTCCCATCTGACCGTGGATCTTCAGTGGTAGCGGCACCACCGAGGGTTGGGTGCGGCTTGGGAGCGCGGGAAGGGGCAGGTTGACTGCCTGACGCAAAGAGGCGCCGGTTAGTTGGGAGGTCAAACGTGATGTCAGAGTCCGACGACGACGTGTCTTGCGAGCGAAGGGTGTTACTTGGCGTTGTGGCCCTTTCGAGGCGTTCCGCGTAAGGCGCCAGGAGCTGGAGATTGTGATTGTGCTGGGTGATCTCCTTCTGCTTGCCCGGTGAGGGTTCCAATCTACCTGCAGGTTGGGGAAACAACTCCTCTCTGATGAGGAGAAGACGCAAGAGGTCTTCATTGTCCCAGATCATAACAGACGGAGGCGCAGCAGTAAGGAACTTGAATTCGCCTTGGTTCTACGATTCACGTAAGTCCAGCAAGTGCAAGAACGCAACAAACAATAACTTACCACTTGATACCAGCGCCCAAAGTTTTCTAATTTATTCGACGCGGATATCTTCACCGTGGCAGGAGAAAACCCATTGGGAAGAGGTAAGGCGATAGCCTTGGCTGCGTCCCTGAGAAGCCTATTGACAAGGGTGCGCGCATTATCTCGGGTCTTCACGGACGAGAACGCGGGGTGCTGGTCGGTGAACTTCCCAAATGATCTTTTGTGAAGACGTTGGAGAGGCATCAAAGGTTTGAGATGTGAGTTACAAATGCCTACAATATGGTTCTCTGTACTTATACGATTTTGTCTCCTCCACCTTGGCTTTGTTTAGGCGTTGGTTGAGTCTTGACGACACGTAGAAGCATACACCAACAATGAGCCATGTGCGAAATGTCTTCCCGAGTTCAAAGGAAGCTTGCGGCGGCGATAGAGATCCACTCTGAACAATAGGTGAGCATGTGCACTTGAGTGGCAAGCTGTAATCGGCCGTACTCTGTACAATGACCGGACCTGAATAAGCGCCCATGCTGTTCGAAGGTCAAAGCACCTCTGTGTCACTGTGTGACTTCAAAATTCATACAATACACAGCTTCGCTTTGCAATCGCTTTGCTAACAAAGCTCAGTGGCCTGCCACAGTTCAAAGGTCTTTGTATGGCTTCTCGAGGGAATC
This sequence comes from Coprinellus aureogranulatus, assembly GCA_027627275.1. Lineage (NCBI taxonomy): Eukaryota > Fungi > Basidiomycota > Agaricomycetes > Agaricales > Psathyrellaceae > Coprinellus > Coprinellus aureogranulatus. The sequence continues at coordinate 3,985 of JANDKE010001818.1, read as the reverse complement.
TGCATATAATGTAGCACACAATGGTGTGTTACCCATACCACCAACCTCACCATGAGCCCTCCGACACTTCCTGAACTCACTGATTCTCAGCGCAAAATCGTGACGGCATATATGCCGGACCTCCAGGCACTTGTCGACAAAGGCGCCTCGAACAAGGAGTACAAGTCATGGAAGACTACCGCTATCAGCGAGATCGTCAATACGTTCTTCCCACCAGTCGAAATCGACGAGGACAGCAGTGTTCTTGAAGTCGCCACCATCAAGGGCGCTAGCCGTGACCTTTCGAAGGCTGAAGTCGATAAGGTAAGCAACCCATCGCCGAAAAGTTGTCTTCAGGAACAAAATTATAGCTAATGTCCTGTCAGATACTTGAGTCGTACTTCAAGAACAAGCGAGGCTACATGAATATTCGTAGGAAGTCCTCTGCACCCGCTATTGGGACGTCCAAGTCCACGAAGTCCAAGTCCACCACCCCCACATCAAACACCGATGCGGAATCAGCTGCGCCGGCGACAATCAAACCTCCTTTACCCTCTCTTATCACCTTCCAAGGGCAGCTACCCGCCCGAGAGCTTTTTGCTTTCGAATGCCGCGAGGAGATTAGTGCCGAAGTCGCTCGCATTCAAGAAGAGGAGCCAGAGCTACGATCGGGAGCGCCTCTGTGGCAGAAGGCAGTCAAGAACCTCTATAGCGCCGACCGTAAAGCTGAGTACGAAAGCAAGATTGAGCAACTGCGTCAAGATCATGGGCTGTAAGTCCTTGCCTCTCTACTTCTCATTTCATTGGATCTGACCCTACCCCATAGGAATCAGTCGGAATTCTGCACTCTTCTTGGAACCGCCCTACAAGATATCTGCGACAGTGGTATGCTTGGATCGGTTAATCTCGCCACTCTGTGGAGTTTTCGAGATGCGAAAGACGATCACCTACAGTACGGAATGTGAGTAACACCTTGATTCTCTGCTGTGGCACAGTGTAATCTGACAATGCTCAGAATCTACAGTGGTTACAATTCGCGTACGAAGACACGCATTACAACCGCCCTTCAAGATGAAGAAAGGATTCTTAATGGATGGCGTGGACATTCTGACACACTCCTTCCGCGTCTGTATTTGGGTCATACTTCTCCCTCCTTCACCTTCACTCACAATGGCCCAGGTAACATCTCATCGTCTGTCTCCCTTCGTTACCGAGCAGGAGACAACTTGCCTCTTCCCCCAGCCATCGACGCTGATACCGCCACCACAGCTCAATTGCGCCAGATCCTAGAGGAGTACTTCGCTGAACTATGGTGTAAGCCCTATTCCTTTTCAATACTAACACTGTCTGACATCGATACCTAGTCTTCATTTGGCCTTCAAGCCGCGAAATGCCGTCCCTTCCGTTTTCGGATGTTATGAAGAACCCACACATCTACTACGACATTAGCTTGTACTCCTGGCCAGTCCCCTTCCATCATCCACGGGATTTGAGTGGTGCGGATATCCAGACCCTCTTCCCCTTTCTTCTCGCACTCTCGATTGCCAACACCCCCTTCCAATTCCGTTCGCGCTCGGAAATCGAACGCCGCACCGAAGCCGCAGCGGAAGCTATCCAACGGGAGCTGGAGAAGGATGAAGAGGAGCCTGACGAGGACCGGACCCCGTTGGTTGACCCCACTGCCATTCTTGGAGGAAATGCAGAGACAGTTGTGAATCACACTGACGCTGCAACCACGTCTTCCTCCGAAATCCCAAAGAAGACTCCCCGTGGAAGTGGTCGACCGAAATCGACTCGATCAAAGCCGAAGAGAGGGAAACGTGAGGAACCACATCAATTTGGAACTCCCAACGACGGTGTCGAGAACCCCGACAACCTGAAGAACGATCCCAATCCCAACAACAGTGGCAAGAACACTGATGATTCCGTGAACGACCTTACCTTACCGCATGCGGATGCACAGGCGGCTGCTTCGGGCGATCCTGAAGAACCTCTCAGGGCTCGTAGGAGTACGCGAGAGCGAAAACAGGCACCTGTGGGTGGGTTGCAACTCATTGCGGGAGGTAGACGCTCACCTGAAAAGCGGCAGTAAGTATCATTGTTCACTCGATTGCTCATATCAAGCTGATGGCTGTACTTAGGGCGCATTGGTTGTACCCCGATGGGCGTACCCAGGCTGTCACAGGAACGGGTGGCCCGTCCTTGAAGCCGACCAATGTAGGGCCTGCACTGAAGCGTCGCAAGATAAAGGAGACGTAGTCCTTAGGCTTTCTTTATAGCTGCTCACCTTTTGAATTAATCCCTGGCAATCTGTTCTTTTTCTGCGTGTTTTCATCTATGTTTAACTTTAGATTAATCCGATTCATCCAATGTTTAATCATTCCTGATTAATCCTGGATTAATCGCCCTTTTTTGTCACTGGTGTGAGGCCTTGAGGTCGTCCACTATACGCTATGTAGTAGATTATTGCGGATTAATCGAAACCTACTCTATTAATCCTCCTCAGCGTATAGACGTTCGAAAGATTAATCTTTCGCCAATGGGTTACAGGGAGGGAAGATGGGAGACAGGGACGTCTACGTCGACTTCGGGTGAGGGGGGACGGAGATGGTTAGCAGAACGAAGAGCACCTTGGTAGCCCCATTTCACTGTGGACGGCGAAGTCTACCGTCGCAATACGAGGAGCGAATCCTATCGTTCTTTCGATTCTCAGTGACGTCCCCCGTCTCGACCCATTGGAGCCCTTTTCGCGTCTGTTATCCCGTTGTTGCTCAGACACACCCTGTAGAGCTCTTCGTCCTTTCCCTTGCTTGTGACCTTGATTTCTTCCGACCTGGCGTTCATGGAGCTCCTTTACTATATGCCCGTGGATATCATTGCAATTACTCCTCATTCTCTCTCCCTTCTCCGTCGCGATTTGCTCTACCTTTTTATTCCTTCCTCGAAGGATGACGTTTCTTTCGCTTCGCTTCAAACCTCCCCTCTTTCCTTTCTCTCAAGATCTCACGTCTTCCACTTCTGTCATTCCGTTCGGACTTGGATATTGTTTGTGAACCGCTTCTTACTTTACTACTGGGCAAGACTTTTACGGACTCTTACATCCGTTAATCTTCCCTGTTGTGACCCTTCTGTTTCGTTGCTTTTTGTTCTCCCAGTCGCGATTCGCCGTTACACCTTCACCCGTTCTTCGACGCTGAGCCGCGTTTTAATTCATCACTTTCCTCTTCCTCGATGCGGACGCATATACATTCGCGGTTCCTTCCTTCTACGTGCTACGTACGTACGACCGTCGGGCTCACCTCCGCCGCCCTCGCTGGGAATCACATCGGTGCTTCGCCTTACACCCTGGCCAGCGGCAATCCATGGCTCCAGCTGTTCGACGCCAGATCGACCCTTCGGTTCGCCCACCAATCCGACCGAGACGATCCAAGTTATCAACGCCTGCTTAGCGCTGGGAGCGTTCAGAGCTTCTTACCGCACGCATCCCCCCTCCCGACCTTGAGAACTCGAATAGCGGCCCCGCTACCATTGAGTCGAAGCGTTCGCCAGTGGGAGGAACGACGGATTCGAGGGCGGGGCTTCGATCTGCCCCCACAGCCATTCTCATGCCACTCCGTTGTCTTGTTCATCTCCAGTGCCACTCCGGACTGCGTTTCTGTGGAGGTGGAGTATCGGGAGATGGCCGTAATCTTTGGAGAGGGATGCTGTTGAGCATGGAGTCGCAGGTCGCCGGGAATCAGGCGGGGAATGGCTTCGAAAGGCCAGAGCTGAGACGGATAGCCGCCCCACAGCTACAGGGCAAGCAGGCCAGATATGGAGGGGTGGGGTAGATCCGCCAAGAAGACATCGAGGAGACCCGCCAGCCGCTGTTCATTCCAGAGGGGGCGGGACGAGAGCCAGTCGTTTGGAGTCTTGCTGATGCAAGGATGAGGTTGGAGTCGGGTGTTGGAAGGGAGTATGATAGTCTGTGGGAGGAGAGCGTGCGTGTGCTTCGGGTGTGTAGGAA
>JANDKE010001817.1:0-12380 GCA_027627275.1 Coprinellus aureogranulatus | reverse complement strand
TCTGTGACACTGACAACTATCGAACAAGACGTGTCCCCTAGGTATCTCGATCATTGCGGGAGCCAAAGCTTCTGCAGCCAATCTGCACTGCGGACTGCACTGCGGACGTTCAGGGTCCGGAGCGACCGTACGTAGGCACACGAGGCACGTCTGGCACGTCCCTTTCATGGCTTTCTCCAGCAGAGACTTGGCCCTGTCTCGGCATTCGCGGCCACAGTACTCGTAAGGCCTCCCAGTGGTCTTGGATACCGCCTTGTCTCGTTTGCGGCATTGCTAGGGAATATACGATTATTTTCGGTGCACTAGCGGGAGAAGCAATAATTGCTCACATCACATTTACCTTGGGCTTCCGCACCCGAAGGCTTGAGAGCTGAGGCGCAAGTGAGTCCGCAGGTCGGGTATCGGCGTGCAGTACGCTTGCTGATGTACCTGTCGCGAGTCTTGCATACCTAAGAGGGGTAGGTACGTCTCTGTGTGGCTAATGATTGTTTGCATTCAACACGCACGACACATTTTCCTGGCCAGGCGGACGACGATGATTGGCTTGCGCGCGGCGCCTGCGCTCGTTTGTCTTGTTCATCGAGCTTTGCCGCGCATGTGAGGCCGCACGTCGGATATCGCAGACCGCTTTTATTGACATAAACTGGTTTCTTCTCGCATATCTAACGGGGATCGAATATGTTAAAACTGCAACTATGCAAACGTGTGGAGAGACCTGAACGTACTGGACACAGCGGAGGGCTGGCAGGAGGCCTATTGGGTTCCCAGACCGGGTACCTGGAGGAGCCGGATGTGGCCGGCTTGCTGGAAGCTGCACGGTGGGCTGCACCAGCAGCAACTTGAATGCTGCTGTGGGAAGTGATGCCTTGGATTGTCCCAGGGGAGAACATAGGCCTCACATCGCGACCAGCATCACGCGCGGCTTGAATGGCGGCATAGTTAGGTTGAGGGGCTTGGAACAAAGCAGGCGGGGTGAATCCTTCCACACCGCCTTGGCTTTTGGCTGGAGCCTTACTACGTGAATGAGCGCTGGTCGGATCTGAGGCCATCAGTCGGAGAAATCCCAGTCAATGCTCCGTCCAGGGACATGGAACTCCNNTCCGATACACTCGCATAGTCGTCCTCCAGAATCNGTGTCGNCGTGCCCCCGGAAAGTGAGGGACAGTGGGATCGGAGCGAGAAAGCGAGGGCGGANCGCGAAGGGTCAGATAGCAGTTGATACCGATTGGTGGCGAAANCCGGCGGCCTGGAGGATGAGGAACGTTGATCTTTTGACATCTCGCGTTGAAGTATCGCGGGGGAGCGAGCAGGTAGNTCACCACGAATGGNNGCAGGAGGAGTGGGAGTTAGGGCTTGTTNAGGGACTGNTTTNCTTCCNTGTCNTACAGCAGCGGAGGTACCGCCTGTTGAGGCTTCTGGGTGGGCACGTTCACTGGGACGCCGTCCTGGTCCGGATTCTGCCATGATGGCTGCCTGCTTTTCGTTCGGTGCTGCGTAGGGCATGGAAAGCTGGATTAAGCAATATAGGCCCAGATATATCCAGTAGGAGTCCCTTTAAGTGCGACATTTGAGATTTCCAGATAACACAATGGAACGTGGTGAAAGTGAAGAGGCAAGTCAGTAATGTTCCCGCGCCTCGTGCTTGACCCAAACCTCCATGTCACATCCGACCCAAACGGTTTGCTCACGTTCTGGCGCCTATCTCGGTTTGGCTTTCAACTCGAAGTTGACCCGGTTCTAAAACGTATAAGTATGCACGGGTTCACGCCCAGTTCGCCAGGCAACGTTCTCCCTCGCTTCTGTCCATTGGTCACTTGGTTGGATTATGGCGACAGAGGACTACTATCCATACCCGTCCGATCTCGACTCTGAAGGCTACGGTAGTGACCACTACTCCGACTGGAGCGATGTCGACGATGATCTTGCTGGCGACATGAGCTTTATGAGCATGCGTTCACCAGTCCCACGTACTCCACCACCCAAGTACTCGTCAACGACATCCTTGCCTGGCTATACGGCAGTTCCTATGTGCGTTGTGAGTAGTTTTCCAAGTTCCTTCACCTCAGCATCTAACCATTTCACAAAGGTCTGTAAGACGAAGCCGCCGTACACGAACGCGAAGACGGGCCAATCGTACCCCACCTGCGGGCTCACCTGTGCTGCTAAGCTGAGCCAGGGCCAGCAGGCTACATCATCGTCATCCATCTGCCCGCTGGCGGTAGCTCTAGGTCGTCATCGAGCACTGCAGGTCGTAAAGCCAGTTTCCGCGGACGCACAACGCCAAGTCGCCTTCCGGCCCAAGTACTCAACAACATCATCCTGAATGGGCATCGTTCCCAACGTCCTGCCGCTTCACCTATCCAGCCTAACAGGCCAGTATGCATAGTGAGTTAAGAAGCCACATCCATCTCGCAATCTCCTGACTTTTGCTACGAAGGTGTGCAAAGCTCGATCCACTCACGGGAATTACGTGACCTGACGGGCTGACTTGCGCAGAAAAACTCTGCAAGGATGGAGGTGATCCTAAGATGTGCAATGTATGTCGTCTTAACTGCCTTTTTATGCATCGTAGGTGACGGATATCTTTTCTAGTACTGCCATAGAAAGCCGAAAGACCCAAGCCACGACCAATGCGGTAGCACTTGCGCCGAGAAAGCAAAGGTTGCTTGCCTCCTGTGCAAGTGTCGACCGAAGAACGGGTCAAATACCATCTCTGCGGGAAGACGTGCAAGCGGATTGCAATGAAATCGACACCTCTGATCCTCGAGGCTCCAAAGGGACACAAGACGTATGAGATGGGTGAGTGCTGAGACCCGTCTTACAGGAATTGCCGTTCTGATGCAGTTCCTTAGCTGAGCAGAAGTTCCAGAAGGCCTGGAATAACGTCACAGGCCCAATGCCTCCTATTAAGAAGATTTACAAGATCATTGAGAATGATGAATTCCTGAAGCCCTACGCCATCTACAAGTCAGTATGCTTGGTGTGGTGCACCATCTATGTCAAAGTGTGTTCTGACAGTGGCTTCCGCCCGCAGACAGAAGGTTGGCAACGAGCACTTCCGCTATCACGGCACGAAGCGCCAATGCCAATTGGGTGTTACGACGACAAAACTCTGCTCATCCGCAACTTGCTCTATCTGCAATATCTTGAAGACATCGTTCAAGGTCTCTCTTGCGAACACTGGCGGAGCGTGAGTTACACCCGTTTGCAAACTGTCTAGTGGTTCCTGTACGCTTACCCTTCCTATCTTCAGATTTGGACCGGGAGTCTATTCGTCTTCCGCGTCGAATAAGTACGAGCTGCTCTTCCTCTGCTCTATAAATTGTTCACTCAAATCGATACAGGGCGTACAGCTACTGCGGGACGGGCGGCGCGATGCTCCTGACGAAGGTAGTGCTTGGGAAGATCAAAACTGTGCAGAACTGGAACGAAGTCATGTCTTGCCCTTCCGGGTACGACTCTGTAAGCCAACTCCTTTGTCGTTTCCATCGTGCGCTGAGAGCGCGTTTGCAGGTTGTCTTCGACCGCATGAATGGCCAGCTCAATGAAACTATCGTTTATACCGACGACGCCATTCGACCAGTGTTCCTTATTATGTTCTGATCTTTTGAAGTTTGAGGCGGGAGCGTTTGGGGCAGGGACTCCCAAGCATAAACACCCTTCCTTCGTTTCGAACCAAGTACGTCTACTTTCAGGTGTATTTGTACTGTATTACGCATCCGACTCAGATACATATCTCGGCCGGGTCGGTTCATTTGACGTGGTTCACTGACAAATCATGCACTGAAGCCAACTCAAGTCAGTTCGATTTGCCTGATTCTATTCCATCTCTTCATCACGTCCTCTTTTCGAATGGTCACAAGCGAAAAGCCCAACCAGCTCGTTCCTTACTTCTGGGACTCCTACACGCAATTCGTCGGGTAGATGCCAGAAGCCCGGAGTACTGCGCAAGGCGCCACGAGGCCTTGAGGCGTTAAGGTTCTGGGGTTGTATATAATAAGGGGATCACCTAAGCCCACTTTTTCCAGCTCCCTGCCCTTTGTTCATGATCTCCAGCAATAAGCATGGCATCAGCGGCAGTGAGTTACTCGTACGGGATAGACCGTGAGGGACTCGACGCCCTCACGAATCGCTTTCACCGTATGAATCCCAATGCAATTCCTTCTTCGCCTCCTCCTCAGTACACACGAGCTACCTTGCCAACGCCCAACGCTTCGAGCAACCTTTGTGTTGTGAGTACAAATCCTCATTTGACCAATATTGCAGCACGCCAATCCACTCATCCACCGCTCGTTAGGTCTGTCAAGCCAGGCCTCGTTACAACAGAAACCGCCGATCTTATGATACCTGCGGACTTACCTGCGCTTCCCGGCTCCAGCAAGGAGGTCTTTCCAGGATGAGTTCGAACCTTGGCTTGCAGCGATCCCCAAGTACAACTACGTTCGGAAGCGTCCGCATCGGGCAAGCTTCAAGCTCGGGTGCCGTTCAAGCGAGTTCTCATCCATCGGCCTCAGCCGTCCAGCCTGGCAAGCCTGCTTGTGTAGTGCGTATTTTGGTCTTATGGAAGAGAGGAATCCTTGATCCTGACCAGGAACTTTTGTGTAGGTGTGCAAGACTAGATCTGCATGTCGCGATTATGTGACATGTGGTCTCAAGTGCAAAGAGAAGCTCTGCAGCGATGGCGGGAATCCCAACGTCTGCGACGTGAGTCTATTTGAATTTACTCGTTCCTTCTAGGTTCATAACGTTCCTTGTAACATAGTACTGCCACCAGCGCCCGCGCCTCCGCGGTCAAGAACAGTGCAGCGCTGCTTGCATCGCGCTGGCCAGAGAAGCTTGCCTCCTCTGCAAATGTCGTCCTAGGAATGGCTTCTATCATCTCTGCGGGAACGCGTGTAAGGCAATCCTCGAAAAGACGGGCGTGCTGATACTTGAAGTAGCGAGGGGCCATACAACGTTCGCTATGGGTTAGCTTTTATGATAGTCAAACACCCTGGTCGAGATGCTCACTATTTGCACGCGGTGGAGGACAAATTCCGTAGTTCTTGGAAGGCGGGTGGCACTGTCCCAACCATCAAGAGAGTGTTCAAGGTCATCGAGAGCGCCGATTTACGACGGCCGTACGATGCTTATAGGTGAGTTCCAGCCCTTTAGCCTGTATAGGGTTTGTATTCGAGGTACTCACTTTCCTTCATTACCCAGAAATATGGTTGGAAATGAACAGTTCCGATATCACGGCACTTTGAAGACCTGCCGACTTGGCGAGTCGGGGAATACGAACTTGTGTTCTTCCTCGAGTTGCTCCGCTTGCAATATCTTGCGAACGTCCTTCAAGGTTGGCTTTGGGAATGCAAGCGGCGCGTGAGTACCTTCACTGTCATCCTGGCTCGTCCACATTCTGCCACGAGGGTGATTGTTAACCTTGACTTTTATACCGCAGATTCGGACAAGGCGTATACACATCTTCAGCGTCGAACAAGTAGGTGCACTTTACCCTCTCCAGTTCACAACTAATTCCTCTTGCGAAGGTCCTATAGTTACACTGGTGGCGGAACGGGAGTTCTGCTCGTTACGAAGGCTGCGTTAGGCAGGGTTTATCAAGTGAACCAATTTGCAGCTGTCAGGGGGTGCCCGTCGGGGTACAACTCTGTAAGTCAAACAGAAATATCAGTTCCCCCGTTGCATAGCTAATGGGACACGTCGGCATCGTTGACCAGGTGGTATTCAATAGGAACGGGGGAAATCTTAACGAGACCGTTGTGTACAGGGACGAAGCTGTTCGACCTGTATTCATGATTACCTTCTGATACATGAAAGAGACCACTCGTCTATCGTTCCACGGGTTTCGTACGACCAGGTAGATGGGCAATAAGCCACACATCGACTAGTGGGCTGTCGGCGTCTTGAACTCCTCAATTACCGGGTTGCGCATATGGAAATGTAACAGCACAAATCGAATTCAAAAGGTGTATGTATTCAGAAGCAGATACGTATTGTACAACAGCTGAGAGCAACAAAAGTACGGGGACTAGAGACGACAGGTTTCACTGACTTGGTAACGAAGGAAAATACAAGAATCACATTAGCGAGGCATGCCCCGCAAAGTGAACGAGTGCAATCGCGAACGATACTGTAACGTCGGTCAGGGATGACACGCCGAAGGTTTACCTTGAGAACTGTAGAATTACGAAGCGGTATGTAAGGATTAGAGTAAAACCAGGCATGCCAGTGCCCAATCCCAACTGCGAAGTGCAGCAAGAAGTTGAAAGTCGAGGACTCAAAGGAGCTTCTGGGTGATGGGTATGGGCCCAGGCTCAACGGAAGGAGGTATTTGGTTGGCCTGGGTAATGGGCGGTGACACGGTGATTGAGACCCGGAAAGGAACTGGACGATGGGATATAGCCTGCCGACGGGCGACGCCCTCCACCGCTCCCACCGCCTTGTTGTTGTCCGAACTGCAGATGATTCAGTCATCCTCAGTCAAGTCAATTATTTCCTTCTCCTTCGCTTTCCCTTTCCGGTCCTTCTTAATGGGTGACGGGCTTGCACTGGGTGGTGGACTACTAGCCGAGGGAGCTTCCCCGCGTTCGATTAATCTCTGCCGCTTCGCAGGACGCGAGGGTGAGGGAGTGTGTGGCATTGCGACGCTCTGACTTTGAGAGCTTGTGGGGGCGCTGGGACCTGCTTGAGGTGATGCATCCTGACGGGTGGTGGAGAAACCATGATTGAGGAGGGTGTTCGAAGGGATAGAAGGTGTTGCCTTTGACTTTGACTTCGTCGCTTTGGGTTTAGGTTGAGCGGGTGGAGGTGGGGTGTACAGTTCAATGAGGTGTGGAGACTGGGGGGCCTTGCGATCTCGTATGTCACGAGAGACTTCGCGGCTAAGAAGGTGCGGCAGAATCAACGACTCGAGAGGGAATTGAAACGGTAACGTACTCACACAGATAAAATATCCGAGAAGTTGTCATTATGCTCATTGATCACGATGTCATCGAGTACTGCAGACCACTTCTTTGAGGAGGTGTCGAGCCATGCCTCAATGTCTTCCTTGTTGGTGAGAAAAACGGGTCGATCCTTGTCCAGGTCGGGGTATGGAGATCTGGTGCTGGTTGTAGCGATGGTGATACCATAGCCTGGTACAAAGGTCGGTCAGCACTATTTGCCTAGATTCAAGATGATTACTGACCTGGATTCTCGTCCTCCCCCTCTTTCGGAAGCAATTCGTAGAAACCGGCCATGAGAAGAAGCTGGTCGCGCTTTCCGTAGATGTATGACGGAAGTGCGTTCTCTGCATCGGGTATGAAGAAGTAACTGTCCCTTCAAGTCAGCTACTGCCCATAGGTACGACAAGGTGAAGACTCACCCGTTGCATGGCACGGCACACCTCCCGACCTGCCTAACACCCTGCCAGACTTTCGCGGGATTTGTGATAGTTCTCGCCATGGAGGTAAATAGGTTCAAATACTCTCCGTTACCCTTAATCTTCTTACGCCTCATTCCCCATTTCATGGGGTACAAGGCTGGGCCACGGATCCCGGGGAGCACTTGCACGAGAACAGGAATGAAGGTTTCATAATCAATGTTGTATTTTATCTCGAAATCGTCTTTGCTGTGCCATTTAACAATTTCAATGGAGTATACGTCCTTTATAGAATCGTCTACATTGGCACTGTATAGCGCAAAGCGAGTGCACATCGTGTTGTCGACTTGGTTTGAGAATGCTGTGACTGTGCTGAGAGGTGGTGGAAAGTTGATGGGATCAAATACATGTGATGGCAGGGCGCCTCCAGGCCGTCTCTTATATACTGCGCGGACAGAGTGTCACGTGTTGATACGCCCGATTGGATCTCTCAAAGATGTTCTAGAACGTTCCCAGGGCCCGATGCCAGAGCTCTGAGTGAGCCGTCTGCCTTCAGTTCGAGGACAGCACAAAGCTCGCTCAAATTCGCACTGAAAGCGCTCGTTTAGGCGCCCCGATCGCATTTTCTGATTAGCGGTCCACTGTTTGACGCCCAAGCTCCAACGGAGCCACGTGAAGGGTCAAAGGGGACCCGAGAACAACCTCGGAGTCTTTTATATCTCCAAGTGCGAGATGGACGGTTGCAGGCTATGGCCTGAGGCTGGGTATACAACATTAAAAGTTATTCAGATTATCAAGCACAAGTGTAGATACCAGTGGCAGAGAAAGGCTCAATTGTGTAGCAATGGTCAGTGAGCGAGGAATCTAGGCAAAATACTTGCTCTGCCCCACTTTCCTTCTGCCTCTGCGCTGGGGTATCTCTCGCTCCTTCCCCTTCCGCGTGCTAGGCCCAGCCTCAGCATTGGCAACGCCGCTTCCATCCTCTTCCTCGCTCGACCCAGCCACATACTCGGCGTCGTTCATCTCGGCATCCGAGTCATGGTCGCGAGAGCGACTACCCAAACTCGAGGATCCGACACCTGTTGCTGGGGGAGTGGGCGACTCTCTAGCATTGACCTGGGTCACCCGGAGGGGTTTCGACGGGGTAATGCGAACTTTACAAGGGGAAGGGATTGGACCGGTGATTCGTAGCTTCCTGGGGCTTGACGACTCGGGTGTGGGAGGGACGCCGCCTGGGGGTGGCGTACGGCGGCCAAGATCTTCGTCGTCTGCATCGATCGCCTCGCGAGGACGCTTATTTCTCTCNTCAACAGCTTTGAGGGCCTGTCCTATTCCATCTGCTCGTTTTTTGACCGGAAGGATGAAGGTTGGGGATTGAACGCCGAGTTTCCTGACCTCATTCGGGACCTCGTAGCTTGCGGGCGAAACGGTGGATTTACACGATATCGCTGATGGTAAACGACAACAATGGTTCGGACAAGGCAAACAGAAGCTCACCGTTCAAGAGGGTTAATTGCATCGTTGTGGGGTGCCGTTGCTATGCCCTCGAGAGGTTCAGTCCAGTACCGCTGTTCTAGCCATTGCCGCACATCGATGGCATTGCCCAGNATGACNGGTCGACGCGTTCTTGGTTCACCCTTGGTGGTAACAACGGCAAAGGAGTGCAACTCTTTCCCTGCGAAACCGGATGAAGGGNGTNAATGGTATACACCAACAGGGCTCAAACTCACCATCGATCGTGGCAGACGCGCATATTCCAGCAAGAAGTAATAGCCGGTTATCTTCCCTCTTCANATAGGTGGGTAACTTCTGTTGGGATTTCGGNAACGAGAAGTACCTGACGCGCGTCAGAGGAGGAGTAGCATGTCANGCAGCCATTACTCACCCTTGACATACCACTGCACACCTCNTNTGCGTCCTAGCNACCTTCCCAAATCCCTGATTGTTNATCATATCCTCCGCTGACGCTTCAAGTGTCTTCTTGCTTTCATCCTCTACTTTGTNGTAGTGCGGAACAAGCCTCCATCTACTGCTCCTCATGATANNTGCAGCTGGAATGGCTTCCTTCGATGACTTCCTATGGGAGGGGCGGTAAACCACGACGGGGACCGTCATCATGTCNCCGATGTTCTCGTGAGGTTGGAACTCGTTGCTGTCGTGCCATTCGTCGATCTGAAGCCCGTTGTCTTCAAGTAGGGACTGCCTGATAGCGTCATGGTTTCGGGTTAGAGCAACCCGCGTACACATCGCTGGCGCAGGTAACGGACATGAAGGTCGATAACACAGTTGAGCAGTCTGGCCGCGGCGGCACCGCGTAAGAGCAGCGAGCCAAACAGACCCACACAGAAACAGCACAGGGGCACCCCTCCGAAAAAACCGGGATGAGCNACTAGTACAGCAATATGCGCTTGCTGGCCAAAGAATACACCTTTCAANTGACCCAGAGTAGGTGAGATCGGAGGTTTTCAGCATGCAGAATAATCTAACGCAGGGTTNACTAGATGCGCCCATTCAGTNTGCCGACTGAACCCATCNTCAAGATATCCCAGTGATAAATACTGATTCAAGAGGCAATTACAGTCAGCGCAGAGAAATTAACGTNAGCCAGATAGANGCTTGAAGCGAAGTTCACCAGAGCAAGGAAGACTANATGTTCAGCTAGATGCGCATCATGAGCCATCCTTGNACGCGCCTCAAGAGCGGTTCTCGCGAAGTCATGTCAGGATCAGTGAGCTTCCTCTCGATCTCCTTCAACTTTCCCTTCGCATCCCTAGCCCTGTTGCCTTCGCCTGGTCCCTCTCGNCCAAGGATATCCGCCTTGGAANCCCATGCTTCTATGCCTGTCAAGGNGACGNNAGCNNCCTCCTCTTGTCGANGTCGCATCTTCGCTGATATCCCCGACAGCAAGCCCGAGACTTTCTTGTGAAGTCGGGGAGGCTTGTCCACTTCTAAGNCNGCCTTCTCCTCCGCCTCNGNGACAACTCGATTGACNATAGAGTCGACCACTTCGGAAGCAGATTTCTCTTCGTCTCCNGCTCGGAGCCTCATGACCCTCGCGCCCTCTGCGCCACCCCCAGGGTTGATCATGCTCTTCCAATGATCGTTCTTCAACTTCTCCTCCGTGCCCTCCAGGTCCATCCCACCAGGGTCACGCCCCCATTTGGAGGTGACAAGCACGACTTTGTCAAGAGACGCCGCAGCGCACTGTTTCTTCAACAGATGTAAGTTCGTTCGAGCAGTTCCAGTGATACGATCTTGAGTGATGTCCTGCAGATAGACAACTCCTCCAATGGACACGTCTTTGCGTCCACTCCTGTTCCAGTGTAAGTACGGAGGGGTGTAAACTTAGAATGGGAATAGGCGTACGACTTGCGCAACCAGCCCCCGACCCTTGTCATGATATCCTTATCCGACGCTGCAGGGTTGTCGAAGCCCGGGGTGTCGACAAGGACAACCCTCCTGCCATGTGCATCCACGACGAAAGCCTCCAGGCCAACAGTGCAAGGGACAAGGGTGTCCCCCACTTTAGCCCCACCGCGATGTCCCTTGGCCCTCATATAGGCATTGATGAACTGAGTGAAATCCCAACGACTATGGTGAGAGAAGCCCTGTATGCCAGTTACACGTCGACTGAGCTTACCGAGCTCTTCCCAGCGCCCGTAGCGCCCAGGATCCTAGATGATAGAGTCAGATTAGTGCATAATTGAGGGTCATGAAGTACTCGGCTCACGGAATGACGATATCGTTATCCCCCAAGTCCATGAGTGCCACGTCCTGTGTGATGTTTCTGGTTCTTATCATGACCATATCTCGATAGATGCGCTCGATAAGCTAGTGTCGATGGTATTGAAGGTTTGACTGCGATGAATGAAGGGAGTAAAGGAAGAACTTTGTTCTATTGGGCGCCTTCAGGGTACATGACGGATCCATGAGGCGGTGCGCAGTTGGCCGTGCTCCGCTGGGTCACCTTTCCCTTTTCGTGACCCGCATTATTGCTCACGACCTACGATTTAGGCCGACATGCAGTCACCACGTTCCCGCAGGCTATCTTTCTCAGCGAGCCGGTGAAGGACAAGAAGAGCCCCGTTCATTCAGGTGCTGAGTGGTAGGTACACGAGCGAGCGAACCATGGCCAACAAGGAGAATATCTGGGGAATATCTGGGGTGGCAGAACCGAGGCAAACCAAGAGGCACACGAGAAAGAAGGCTTGAAAGCCAGGGACGTCACCAGCGGGCGTAATGATGATAAGAACCAGTAGGCGAGCCGTCAAGATTTCAAGGGTGGAGTGGTCGAAGCACAATCAGGTGCGAGTGTAGCTTCAAGGCGAAGTGCGTCCTGCGGTGCTCGGCCGATAGTTTTAATTTCGCAGGCGGAGCTGACACAGGGCGCGGGGAGGACCGAGGGGCACAGGACACATAGTCGGCGGATGGCGTAACCAGAGTGCGGTCCTGTATACTGCCAGCGTAATGGATCCGCGGGACTAAGTTCAGAAATGGCTGAAAGGAGGAAGACGGGCGGCTGTCGATACGCAATGCTACCGTCTCGACTGGTGAAGCATTTGAGCTGAGTGTTTGCCGCAGACGGGGTGCCCCAACAGACAAGACAACTTTGCTTCAATGTGTGACAAAAGACATTCGTTCACGACAATAGGCGGAATGGCTGTAAAGACGACAGCTTATGAGCCTTGTGAACCTGGCTTGACTGAAGCACGCACCATTCACACAGCTATCGCATGGCCTCCAATGGTCGTTCACGCCAACGCGTCAAGTCCTTTCTTCGCGCTTTGGCGTGAATAGAGTATCTGCGGTGTAGATGATGGTGCATTGACTCAACAGGTAGAAACGGCATTGTTTCCGTCAACGGCAGGAGAGGCAAACAAAGCCAAGCATTCGACTTCCAAGCCAGTGTGTGTCTGTAAAGCCTTAGGAGGAAAACCCTTGCGAGACGCCACCCATGAACCAGCCTGGAAGGAAAGACGTTGGAATTTCAGATTCTAGGATCGCCTGACTAAACCCCTTG